>OX243818.1:37441772-37569272 GCA_945859605.1 Lumbricus rubellus | reverse complement strand
TGGTCATTCTCATGATCTTGCAGAAATTCACTCTTTCATTGTCTGTGATGTCTATATCCATTTCAACCCTTATCTCTTCCATGTCACCATCGGGGTTTCCTTCAGCTCCATTGGCAGGCCCATGTGGTTCCATACTTTCGCAAATTCCAGAGCTTTGTCTGGACTTTATCTGACTTCTATGCGCTACTGTAACTGTCTCCGCCTGGTTTCCTTTTCCTTGTTCAATATCCCCATCGATCTGGTTTGACGGCATTTCGCCTTCCTGCATGTACTCCAGCGTGAATGGATGACTCATTTTCGTCTGTCACGGTTTCTACAGTTCCAAAAAAATTGTTTAATTTCTTCATTCTGATTGAGAGCGCAAAAACTCTATTTAAATTTGAGAAATCTGCGCTGCGATAGCATTCTTTAAAATAATGGTTTAAAGCACCATGCGAGAAAATGGCTTAGTAAGCTCATACATGTGCAGATTTCTATCGCGTCCGAGGTCCGTGTTACGGCAGACCTCAGCTGCTAAATTGTTGTTGTTTGTAGCTTTCCACATGATTGTGTCGCTGATTAAAAACGAATTTGAAGTACATGTAAGATAAATTAATCGATGTTGAAATTCTATTAGGCTCTACTACTCTTAATACTATTATTAGGCCTATGGGTGTTGTTATAATTGTTAATATTATTATTATTATTATTATCATCATCGTCATTCATTACTATTCTGCCCTGAAAAGCCAAAACACAGTAACTGGAAAAAAATCGTTTTGCATTGTATTGCATTTTTACGCTTAAGATGTCACTATCTTCATGTCCTGTAAATGTCAGAGTTTTATTTTCATTGGTTTCCGAAATATTATGTTGCCAAAACACAGTAGGCCTAAGTCGGATATTTTTCATTGGAAATCAAGCCAAAACACAGCACTGCGTTTATAGGCTAACAACAGAATCTGCGGCGCTTACAATCGAATGTCAAGCCAAAACACAGTAGGCTACTGCTTTTTGGCTTAACATAGAAACTGTATAAATTACTGTGTTTAGGTGAGCTTTCTGTATTCTATTTCCGGTTATGTTTACAAGACGCGTGAAATTAATTTATCAGCACGAAGTGATCTAATATTATTTGGTTTAATATTCATTTCTCAAGTTTCATTTGTTTAATCATTCTCCGTAAGTTACAGGTCTTATAATTGTTATAATATTTTTAATCGTTACAATCGCATCAGTGGCGGCGCCAGGGGGGTTAAGGGGGGCTTAACCCCCCTAAACGTGGCTCAGTGGCTCAGCCCCCCCCCCCCCCCTTAAAGGAAAAAGCTGAAAATGTCTAAAACGGCTTACTTCGTAATAAGGAAACTAGACAATGACCAACGGCAACGAAATCAACTATATTATCATAGTTTAAATGCTTATGCCATTGGCGGCACCAGATGAGGGGGTTAGGGGGCTAAGCCCCTAAATGTGACTCAACCTCATCCCAAAGCAAAAAGCAATAAATGTCCATGTATCGGCTTAAAAGTCATTATTATTATTATCTTATTTTCGGAACTCAACTGCGGAGGACGGTCATTCGTCGACTCACATGTGAGACATCAATTGCGACTGGGCTCGACTACCGGACATCGACTCTTTCTGCGACTCAATAATATAGCAATTTAGCATGCACACAGTCCTCTTATTTATACCCTAATGGAGCTGCAGGGGACAGAGGGCTGAGGTCCGGGCCGGTCTGAGAGCCGGTCTGGCGGAGGAAAGAAGCAGAGATTCGCGATGGCGGACCAGGAAGTTGAGGTACCGACCGGTCTGAGGTCCGGACGGGTCTGGAAGAGGGAAGAGGACTGGAGGGTTTGAACTGGCGGGAAAAGGGGCTGAGATCCGGACCAGTCTGAATCCGGGCTAGCGGGGGGAAGGGGGCTGTAGGTCCGAGGCGGCGGGGGGCTGAGGTCTGCGCGGGGTCAAGGGGATTTAGGTCCGGACCGGCGTGAGTCAGGGCTGGCGGAGGAAGGGGGCTGAGGTTTGGCCCTGTGTGAGTCCTGGCTGGCGGAGAAAGAGGGCTGAGGTTTGTCCCGGTGTGGGTTCGGGCTGGCGGAGGAAGGGGGCTGAGGTTTGACCCGGTGTGAGTCCGGGCTGGCGGGAAAAGGGTGTTAAGTCCGGGTTGGCAAAGTTTGTGTAAAATCGCTTTAAATAATAATAATTTTTTACTATAGTTTTTTAAAATAATTGTTGTTGAAGTTGAAGCTGTTATTCAAATCAATTTAATGTAAAGACAGTTGTAGATATAAAGAGTAACCGTAATCAACGCTTTGCGCTGCATAGAGTTGTCAAGCCAAAACGCAGTACTGCGTTTTGGGGTATTCAATACGCATGGGAATGTCAAGCCAAAACGCAGTACAAACGATTTTTGACGATTTTGGTGGATAAATAATTTTATTAAAATTATTTGATCGTTACCATAAAATAAAACACATTTTACTTCATTTATTGTGTGAATTTTGTTTGGATTGAACAAATAAACTCCGAGATATTTAAAATAAACTTTCAAATCAAGTTTGCGCAAAATAGTGGTTTTCCGAGTTACTGCGTTTTGGCTTGTCAGGGCAGTATTATTATTAGTAATAGTAGGAGTAGTAGTAGTAGTAGTAGTAGTAGTAGTAGTAGTAGCAGCAGCAGTAGCAGTAGCAGCAGCAGTAGTAGCAGTAGTATGAAACAAAACGCTCACCAAGTCATTGAAAAAAGCATTGAAGTCGCGTTAATATAATGTAGCACATGCAGCATCAAACCATTCTGTTCAAACGTAAACTAGTTTGTAACGATGTTTGAGACTTGCTACCTGACAACAAACGCAATTTCAAGTCTTGTCTAAGCGTGTCCTTCTTGGTGTGCTCTGCATAGACGTAACTGTGGCGCTTTGTGGGCATTTGTGGCTTTTCTGTACTATAGCTAGAGCCAGTGTCGCGTGACAGAGTCTCCCCTAAAAGTCTCCCCCGGATTGTCCCAGGCGGATCTGTTCCAGAGTAGGCCTATATTATGAAATAAAGTCAACGGTGGGGATAGAATATTTCCTCCGTCGACGAAATAAAGTCTCCCCGTTCAGTGTGGAACGGGCTAGCATACAGTCGTATAAAATTTGCAGATGAGCAGGTTAAACCGTTATTTAGGCCTATAATAAGCGTACGTTGCAAAATTAGTTAACAAGAAAATATAATATTATGTGCTTTTACATCATAAAGTTTCATCCAATACAGAGTTTCACCCAGGGGAGACTATGTCGGAAGGAGGGACTTTATAATGCAACACCGGCAGATTCAGAAAGAATGAGCGAGTGTAAGCTTACAATTTATTTATTTTGCGCATTGATCGCTGAAGCAAACGTACATTCAATCATTCATTCACTTCAATAGACGACGGAATAGAGGCCGTTGAATGGCAACGTAATTTGTATAATAATTTGAAATGTCGGGCGTCTTCAATTGCCGGAGTGGAGCGAATTATTTTGTATAGGGTCATCAATCATCATGGGCGCTCCTCATAATCGGTGAGAAGGGGAAAGAGTCTTTTGATGCGTGACAGTGGTCATTGTAAGGCATCGACTATAGATGCGCTCTATTGCACTCGCCGGGCCAATTTTCTTCTGCGCAAAGTAGGATGGTACGATAGTCGTCATTTTATGAGAGACAAAACTATCTTCATAGTGTATTAAATGCTTATGTAAGTTTATATAATTACAGTATTACACACTTGTATTATGGGTTTTCGGGTATAAACGCTGGTCCGGTACGGGATGGGTACGCACTACACTAACCGGGTCTGGTACGGCTACGGTCATCTGAGGTACGGGTACAAGTAGTGGGGTGACTGCCGGTTCTATTCCTACATGAAATGCAAGGAATCTCAAAGGAAAGACCGATGATTGCAATGAACTGTCTAAACATTCCACGTGCATTTTATTCTATTGAAGTCACTGCGTTAGTTAAGCTAGATTCTGGAGTTGAAAATATCGACACAACCGCCTTTATAATTGATGATGATGATGATGATGATGATGATGATGATGATGATTATGATGATGATGATGATGATGATGATGATGATGATTATGATGATGATGATGATGGTGATGGTGATGATGATGATGGTGATGATGATGATGATGATTATGATGATTTTGATGATTATGATGATTATGATGATTTTGATGATTATGATGATTATGATGATTATGATGATGATGATGATGATGATGATGATAATGATTGTAAGCTAATTTAATCAGTGCACGACGATTGTCGTACAGCGACGCAGGTAGGCCAGCTGCAAATTGGTGCGCGGCGTCTGGACAGGCGATTGACTGGGCAGCGCGTGATGTCTAGACGAGCGTACGTTGAGTGTACAAGGAGGGAGTGAGAGTGAAGAAGGAGTGTTGCGTGTTGAGAGCCGTTGAGATAGGCTGTAGTAGTTGTTGTTGAGTTGCGATAGAGTAGACTGATGAAGTTAGTAGTCGTGTAGTTGTTATGATAACGCAAGTGTAGTCATTGTTGTGTTGTTGCTGATCGTTTTACTTTACATCGGATTTTGGAGTATAATAAGAAGATTTAAACACGTCGTCGTTGTTGGTTATAAAACAGTGAAAGACTGTAGAATCTTTACCTAGCCATTTAGCTAATGAAACAGTTATCGAGGGATAGGCCTATGCTACCACGAACTTATACGAAGAAGCTTCCGAAGAGATTGATAGGTGGAGGTTATCACATTTTGTGGCAGCGGTGGGATAACGATCCAAGTTGCAGGAGAACGATCCTAGTTACGAACGGCGGGTCTACGTGCCAAGTTACGAACGGAGGGATTCTATCCAATCAACAGACGTTGCGGAGGAACGGACGCTGTGAATTTATCGAGGAGCCGAGCACACGGGAGAAGCAACGATACATAGAGCATCCGTACGACAGTGAGAAACGACAACACAACGACTACAAGGTAGAAAAACTTGCTTGTCTATTGAAGTGTGCATAAAGAATTGAAGTCAGTCAATTGCAAACATTTGAAGAGTAGCCTACTATTTTATCGAGCATCTGTAAAGTAAAGAAGTAAGATGGAGAAACTTACGGAGCAAAAGCAAGCAGCTATTAAAAAGATGTCTTCGGAGAGACTAGTAAAATTATTAATCGAAGCAGGTCTTGACGCAGAAGAAGTCGGACAGATGTCGAGGGAAAACTTGATGAGATCTTTGGCGATGGTTTGGGCGAAAGACGCTGAAGAAGAAGGTGCGGTTGGTGGTACTGAGGAGAAGCCAGTTGAGAAGCCACAGGCACCGATGTCTATGGAGGCGTTGCTGCAATTCATGATGATGAAAGAGGAACAACGTAGACAGGAATAGAAAGAGCGTAAACAAGAGGAGAAAGAGAAAGAAGAGCAGCGCAGACAAGAGGAGAAAGAGCGTAAACAAGAGGAGAAAGAGAAAAAAGAGCAGCGTAGACGAGAAGAGAAAGAATTGCGACAACAAGAGATAGATATGCAGAGGCAGCAGTTCCAGATACAATTAGAACAAATGAGAATAGATCGTGACGAAGCAGAACGACGAAGAATGGAGTTGATGATAGAATATGAAAAAGCAAGGAGAAGCGATGAAGAAATACGGAGGCAGCAGATCGAAGACAAAAAGGCTCGTGAGGAAGAAAAGGAAAAGATGCGTTTACAAGAACTGCAAAGAGCCGAAGAGATTCGACAGGAAGTATTCCAAGCCGAAAAAGACAATTTGGAAAAAGCAGAAAGAGAAAGAGAAGAACAGATGCAATTGGAACAAAAGAAACTTGCTATTAAGGAAGCTCAACTTCATGAGATGGCTATTGAAAAGGAGGAACGCAGAAAGCAGTTAGACTTGTTGCAGCAAAAGATAGAACAGGAGGAACTGCGCAGGGTAGAAGATCAAACTCGACTGACGAAGAAAGACGAAGACGATAGAAAATGTCGTGAAGAGTCAGAACGGAATAGGCTCAGAGAAAGTGAGACAATGGTGTCAAAGATTAAGAAGATAGGTGATGCAATGAAGCATGTGCTACCTGCGATGCCATATGATATGATGGAAGTGCCATTATATTTTGAGACAGTGGAAAATGCATTCAATAGCTTTGCTGTGGAAAAACAATACTGGGTGAAATTGTTGTTGCCATTGATGACACCGAAAGCACGAACGGTATTGAATCGATTGTCATTTGAGAATATAGATAAATACGATGCAGTGAAAGAGCACTTGTTGAAGGAGTTCAAGTTAACAGCTCGGGAGTACAGGTCAAGGTTTGCAGAAGCTAAGAAGACAGCCGAAGAAACCTACACGATGTTTACGGCTAGGTTGAAGAACCTGTTGAATTATTATGTCAGAAGTAGACGAGTGAACAAAGATTACGAGAAGCTGTTTGATCTGCTAGTGGCAGATAAACTGAAAGAATGTTTACCGCCGGGTCCACTACAGTTTGTCTTAGCAAAAGAGGGTACAGAATGCTTGGAAGCCAGTGACGTGGCAGACCTCGCAGACATACATGTAAACAATCGGATTGGTGTGATGTTTCAAGAAAAGCCGAAATATGAAGCATGGGGCAATAGTCCAAAGCAACCCAAGTGGAACAAGGATAGCAAAGACACCGGAAACCAAGCCAAGAGTAATGATGCAAAGAAAGATAATTATTCTGGAAAGCAGTATTGGCAAGATAAGAAAGAGTCAACGTGGGACAGACAAGCCTACAATCGAACTCCGCCGCTGGGACGCCCGACGGAAGGTAATGCATCATACACGCCGTACAACATGTGGGAGAACAATGAGCAAAGAAGTTTTATAAAGAAACGTTGCCACAACTGTCATTCTGACAAACACCTAATAAAACATTGCCAAGCACCAGGAGCGGCAAACATGAGGAAGAACTTTAGCAGAAGTGCAGAAAATCTTCGAGTAAACCAGATACAAGTGATGAATGCACCAGACCAGTTTGAAGAATCGGACGATCGTGAAACAGAAGTGAAGTCGGTAATGAAGTGTACGCCGCAGTTCACCATACAGAAAGAAGCGATAAAGACTACTTCCATTGCAGAAATTTGTCGAGAAACAAAAAGTAAAGAGGAGTGTCAACGCATAAAGAAGATATCGTTGCAGCATGTCAATGTGGAGATACGTGGGACTGATGGGCAGCCTGTGCAAGTCGAGGCGTTGATTGACTCGGGGACCGAGATACCAGTAATCAACGAGGAACTACTGAAAGGAACGACAGTAGAAGAAATCGGCAGAGTTCATTTGCAATGTGTAGCTGGAGATCCGATTCCAGCTAAGTTGGTGAAAATCGAAGTGCGGATGAGCGGTCGTAACGAAGGAACAGCTACAGAGGACAGGACAATAAATATCGCGCCATATTTAACTTTAGTGTGTGCCAGCATTCCAGCGGATCTGTGCAAAGAAAACAAGGAAAAGTTCTTGCTACATCCGGAGATAATTGCAGAATTGAAAGAGAGTCCACCAGTGAGTGTATTGCAAGGGGAACTACAAGCGAATGTGACTACAAGAACACAAAGTCGGAGAGCGGAGAAGATGAAACGATAAACGAAAGTTCGCAAGACGATGACACTGAAAGCGAAGATGAACACAGTATTCAAAATGACGAAGGAATAACACCCGAGAACAATGAAAATAAAGAAGAGATGGCTGCATGTGAACGAAATGATAGTGAAGATTCGGGGAGCGATGTGGAAATTGGTACGAGCATGAGAGAATTGTTTACGGAGAATACGAATGATGAAAAACAGGTGGAAAATGCAAAGAAATTGGAGAAGCAAAAACAGCATGCCGACCATTATAACAAGAAAGCAAAATATAAAGAATTCGAACCAGGAGAAAACGTCAACGTACTATATCCGACGTCAACCAACAAATTGATCTTACGATGGCATGGTCCATGTACAGTGCTACAAAGAAGATCCAAGTATTCGTATCTGGTGGATATGAAAGAAAACGGCCGACGAATCGTTCATGCCAACAAAATGAGGAAGTTCATCGCAAGAACATTATCGTGTGGTCTCATCGTGGAAGAGGACGACGAATTCGGATCAGTGGTAGAGCTACCATTGAAAGAAGACCAGGCAGAGACGACACAGAAATCGCTGCAATTGGACTATGAACAGATCGGACATTTTACGAGCGAGCAACAGAAATCACTTCAAGTGGGTGAGGAACAAATTAGCGATTTAGCAATCAAGATGTCTAAACAAGTGCTGTATGCAATTAACCGTATGAAAGGATATTGAAGTACATTTTGATAATTGTTCTAATCATTTGAATGGACATTCTTTTAAGACAATTAGAATTGTTTCTGAAACAGATCAGATTGCATAATGTGATTTTATATAATGTTTGAGGTTGGCAAACCATTTAATTTGTACTGTGATAGCAGTGATTTTGCTATGGGAGCTGTGCTGTCACAAGTGGACGATGAGGGGATAGAACGTCCCGTTTCATTTATCAGTCAGAAGCTGACAGATACCCAGAGGAGATGGGCGACGATTGAGAAGGAAGCCTATGCAATCATATGGGCTTTAAACAAATTGAAAGAAATTATTATTGGTTCCAAGATTAATGTGTTCACTGACCATAATCCTTTAGTTTATTTGACTGAGTCAATGTCGAAGTCAGCTAAGTTAGTCCGATGGTCTTTATCATTGCAAAATTTTGACATTCTATTGAACTATAAGAAGGGAAAGCTGAATGTAGTAGCGGGTTGCTTATCGAGATTGTAGTATAAGATATTTTGTGATTGCATTTAGTATAGGAATTGTTTGTATTTAGTTTAAGCATTATACGTTCGCTAATTTTTAAGATTAATTAGCTCTCTTCAAAAGAAAGGAAGGAGGTAATGTAAGCTAATTTAATCAGTGCACGACGATTGTCGTACAGCGACGCAGGTAGGCCAGCTGCAAATTGGCGCGCGGCGTCTGGACAGGCGATTGTCTGGGCAGCGCGTGATGTCTAGACGAGCGTAGGCGTACGTTGAGTGTACAAGGAGGGAGTGAGAGTGAAGAAGGAGTGTTGCGTGTTGAGAGCCGTTGAGATAGGCTGTAGTAGTTGTTGTTGAGTTGCGATAGAGTAGACTGATGAAGATAGTAGTCGTGTAGTTGTTATGATAACGCAAGTGTAGTCATTGTTGTGTTGTTGCTGATCGTTTTACTTTACATCGGATTTTGGAGTATAATAAGAAGATTTAAACACGTCGTCGTTGTTGGTTATAAAACAGTGAAAGACTGTAGAATCTTTACCTAGCCATTTAGCTAATGAAACAGTTATCTAGGGATAGGCCTATGCTACCACGAACTTATACGAAGAAGCTTCCGAAGAGACTGATAGGTGGAGGTTAAGATGATGATGATGATGATGATGATGATGATGGTGATGATGATGGTGATGGTGATGATGATGATAATGATGATGATGTCGATGATGATGTCGATGATGATGATGATGAAGACGACGACGATGATGATGATGATGACGATGATCTCCAACCGATACAATGTCATCTAGGCTACCACACTTAAAAATGCTGGGCCTATAAAATAATTGACCTTATAATGAACTGGTGGACCAAGTGCCTCATAACCTTTTTTCTGTCTTGGTCTCTCGCACAGTGCACTTCGAGAGGCGCTGTATAAATTTATAAATATAAATACAATACATTGCACTTCGACTGCTGGGTCAGTGTGCAACATGGTTTGATGGATAGATGGTAACAGCGATAATGGCGCGATGAGTAATAATTCTATTTCAGATCACTACTTGACTTCAGATAAATGACAATATTAATTATTGGAGTCAAATCGTGAAATCATCGTTGTTGCTATTCTGGATCATTTCAACAACCAGGTCAAGCCACGAAATCTTATGAGGGCAACGACAAACAAAAACAGTAAATCAGCATAGTTCATGATGATATGGTCTAACCGCAGTTGACATCTAGGTCGGGTTACCGGATGACCTACGTAGGTCAGGCCACTATGAAATCAGTTGTCCTTGTTTCTCTGAATCAATCAATTTTTTTCTTTACAGATGCCTTCATGCCGCGGCATATGATTCCAATCTAATGATTCTAGTCGATCAAATTCTATTGCCAGGGCCGGATTAAGCAATGTGGGGGCCCTGTTCGGAAGAATTTTGTGGGGGCCCTGTTCGTGAGAAAAAAATTTTTTTAGTCATCCGGCGAAATTGTCGGGAAAATAAATCATACCATTTCATCCGCCAAAAAAGTTGATGACCTTTTTTTTAGTCATCCGGGGCAAAATTTTCGGAAAAATTGTCGTTTGGTCAAAATTTGCTCCCCCCAATTTTTTTTGCATTTTGTGGGGCCCCCTAAAGTGTGGGGCCCCTGTTCGGCGGAACATGTTGAACATGCCTTAATCCGGCCCTGTCTATTGCACCGTTTTAATCAAATCCAAAACTTCAGCATTGTCATTGAAAATCTAAGTTGACTTTCAAGCGATTGATCTGCAAAATTAATTTGGTCCATTCCATGGGCGCCCGCAGAAATTTTTGCAGGGGGGGCAAAAAATTTTCGATGGTCACAGTTAGGCCTACCGTAAATGTTTTAGTAACAAGAGCTTGAAAAATGCAAAGCTGGAAATTAAGAGTAGCCTACGAGTATTTTCCAATGAGGTTTCTTAATGCAAAAAATTTTCAGTTTCATTTTGTGTATCAGCTTTAATATGAATAATTTCTTTAGTGCGAAGAAAAAAAGTAGATGTTAAATGTGGGGTCCTAAAGCGGCACTGTAATATTAAAAGTCCATTGAATGAATGAATAAGTGAACAAAAAAATAGGCGTCGGTTTTCAAGGTGCAAGTGTTCCTCTAGCTACTTCTATTGATAGCCTACTTAATTTTGTGCAGTTGTGAAGGGTTGCATGACAGCGAGATTCCAATCAAGTTGGCCATAATCGATAGAAATATACTATTTGCAAGGGCGCCTGCCTAACGGTTAACAGCCAGTGGTCACTGTTCCAGCTTTTAACAAGATGTTGATTATGCAAGGCAGAAAATTAAGAGCATGTTTATATCTACAGAGATTTCTAAACATAGGTTTCTGACTTTCACTGTGTGTATCATTCGTATCATTAGTGCTTTAATGCGAAGAAATTTGTTAAAAACCCAAAAGTAGTAGTTAAACGAATAAGTTTCCATTTTCCAGGGGGGGGGGGCAAGTGCCCCCCTTGCTCCTATGTGCGGGCGCCCATGGTCCATTCATATTGCGCCAACTGGCGAAAATCACACTCTTAAACAACAGCTGAGCTTAGATTTCTTTATAGAATATCGCCTTAGCGTTCTAAATGACTACACAATCACGCATGCTAAAACAATATTATTATAGGATTACCTGACAAAAGACTTTTCGTTTTGCTCAAACATAAGCTTACATTTTCTGTCAGGACAAATTTCGTGCATTAGTGAGGTGGGTGGGTTGGGGGGGGGGAGGAGGGATTGCGAATCAATGCATGACTATTTACAAAATATACATTACAGAATTCTTCCCATGATTGTATGCATAATAATTATGTCTATCTGTGTACGCGTATTTAGAAATGGATGGATATGTTCTATGTTTGCATGCACGAGACTGGGTATAGGTCGATATGAATGCATAATGTGTATCTACGTATGAATGTATGTGTAACTCCGTGTATGTAATATACAATCCACATTTTGTATGTGTCTTTGTTTGCCTATGTATGTATGTATGTATGTATGTATGTATGTATGTATGTATGTATGTATGTATGTATGTGTGCGTGCGTGCGTGCGTGCGTGCGTGCGTGCGTGCGTGCGTGCGTGCGTGCGTGCGTGCGTGCGTGCATGCATGCATGCATGCATGCATGCATGCATGTATGTATGTATGTATGTATGTATGTATGTATGTATGTATGTATGTATGTATGTATGTATGATGTATGCATGTGTGTGTGTATGTATGTATGTATGTATGTATGTATGTATGTATGTATGTATGTACGTACGTACGTACGTACGTACGTACGTACGTACGTACGTACGTACGTACGTACGTATGTATGTATGTATGTATGTATGTATGTATGTATGTATGTATGTATGTATGCATGTAGGTAGGTATGTATATATGTATGTAACTATGTATGATTGTATGTTCTATGTATCTTTGTAGGCCTATGTGTGTAAGACTATAATATAGCCGCATACATACTAAAATGCATGCATACCGTCCTTCATAGATACGGTACATTACATAGTTACCTAGAAGGCTAGAAACACACGATAAGCTTACATAACACTGAAATGCATATTATGCATTCTAGTATGTAACGTATCCACGTGCACATGTATGTCTGCAGTTTGAAATGTATATAGCGCCGTTCCTGCTAGGCGTATGAAGTAAAACGGGCGTTACATTGCGTTCTCGTGCAGCATCACGTGACCAAGTCACGTGACCAGAAGTCGGTCAGTCCTTAAGCCGGTGCCACTCAGCGATCTGCTTTCTGGGACAGTTCATGACCTCGTTCCAATGACTGGCCTCCGTTGACCCCGGAAGAAGGGCGCCGACCTCCAGTCGACCTATGACCTCGTTCTTCGTCATCCTGTCCCAGTCGAAGACCTGGAATTCGAGGCTGACTCGAGCGAGGTCCTCGCCTCGAGGAAGGTCGAACTGGAACGACTCGTTGAAGACCGGGTTCAGCGTCCGCTTCTTCACGTGCGTCTTCTTCTTAGCCATTCGCTGACCGTCGACCAGAAGGTAGACTTTCACATAGGGATCTGTGGCCAAAATACAAGTATGCGATGACGAGTATGCGAATACATGTATGCGAAGACAAGTATGCGAAGTCAAATAGGCGAAGATAAGCAGGCGAATTCAAATATGCGAATACAAGTACGCAAATACAAGTATGTGAAAACAGGTATGCGAAGACAAGTACGTAGGCAAAGACAAGTATGCGAAAACAAGTATGCTAAGTCAAATAGGCGAAGATAAGTAGGCGAATTCAAATATTCGAATACAAGTATGCGAATACACGTATGCTAAGACAAGTATATGAAGACAAGCATGCGAAGACAAGTAGGCGAATACAATAATAATGCGACGATAAGTATGCGAAAAAATATGCAAGCACAACTATGCGTAGGCCTATACATATAGTTGCGCATGGAAACGAATACAGGTCAACACAGAAGAAATAGGTTTTGAAAATAGCAAAAGAAGAGAATTTGTCATCATCTAGAATCAGGGCTGTTTTTAAAGGAATTTTCAGAACTGCACAACTCCTTCTTTTCTTTCCCACATCCTCCATGGAAAATTACCCCAAAACGGAAGAAAGTTACCTTTTAAAACTAGTTTTAACGGCACAGAAGTGCTTCTACAACTGCACAAATCCATTTAGAACTGCACATTTTGTGTAGCCTACAACTGTAGGTCTGCCCTAAAAAGCCCTTTAGCTAGAATTTATTTCAGATCGAGTAGATGGAGACAGCCAGCGGAGTGCAAAGAGTGGGACCAATTGAGGTAAAGGACAGGGACTTAGCCAAAGCTGTTCTAGTATGAGGAACCACAGAAGACGTAATATGTGTAGACAGCGAAGTGGACGATGCGAGGAGGCTGAAAAGGCCGAAGTGTTACATCAGCTAGATAATAAATTATTGTCGTCGTGTGCTTATCCTTGCATGCTCCTTCGGATTTTTGGTCCAATGGGATATTCATGCATAATTTATGCACTGTTTAATATTCATGTAATTTTCGCATGTCTGTGTCGTGTGCAAAACCCTGCTGGGAAACGGGAGCCGTGTGCAAAAGAGCGTCAGATGTAAACAAACACTGCGAAGTTCCCTTCTGCATACTAAAACCTGTCGTGACGTCGAACTAGAGGCTGTTTCGGAGAACGGGCGAATAATTTTATTTGCCACTTAGCCTCTTCGTCCGCCAGATGGCCTGTGGAGCATGCGCAGAACGCCCCTCTGTTATCGTCGTCCATTATCGCTCGCCCCATTATCGCTCGCCACGTTAGTCTTGTAACGACTACGCCATGTAATTGCGTCTTGAGCGCACAGCCCGGATGAATGCTAATGCGCATGCGCAAGGGTTTGCGTGGGCGACCGGAAGTAGTCGAATCGACGCTTATCTTGACCGAATCTAAGATTAATTTGTCAATCTAATCGAAAGTCTAACTTCCATTATAACCTGAGAGTGATCGAACGTTTGCTAAATGTGGGTTTTAGCATTAACATTAGGCCTATTCGTTCATTGCAGCATTATCATTTTTAATCAATCCAACTTCTAGTTTGGCCAGAATCCTTCTCATCGACCCAGCTTCTGTTTCGGCAAGAATCGGTTTCATCAATCCCGCTTCTATTTAGGCAGAATTTATATATACATGAGCAATTATTTTTCATCAAATCAAAAACTGAGTGACCGTGATGAATGATGGTCTGACTGACCGGAGAGTCCGGTGAGGTCCATCTTTGGAAGGTTCTTTGCTTTGAGGATGACGACGGTCAGACGGTCAGCAGAAGGTTGGTAGCAGAGCGAAACCAACAACTCACCTCGACCTTGACAATGGATCTGCAAAACAAGAAGAAGAGATCGATGGATGAGTAGATGGATGGAGGTATGGTTTGGGTGGTTGGATGGATGGATGGATGAAATGGGTGTATGGATGGATGGGCGGAAAGGGTGGATGGGAGGATGGATGAAATGGGTGGATGGATGGGCGGAAAGGGTGGATGGGAGGATGGATGAAATGGGTGGATGGATGGGCGGAAAGGGTGCACGTGGATGGGAGGATGGGCGGAATGGGTGGATGGATGGGCGGAAAGGGTGGATGGGAGGATGGATGAAATGGGTGGATGGATGGGCGGAAAGGGTGGATGGGAGGATGGGCGGAATGGGTGGATGGATGGGCGGAAAGGGTGGATGGATGGGTGGATGGAAGGATGGATGAATGGATGGATCGATGAACGAATTGCGTGGATGGATATATGGTGGTGCATGCATATATGGATGAACGGGTGGATGTATACGGATGGGCGGGTGAATTAATGGATGGATAGATGAGTCGATGATGGATGGATGAATAGATGGTATGATGAGTGATGGATAGGTAGATGGGTAATTGATGTACGTATTGGTGATAGACGAATGGATAGGTGATGTATGGGTGACGGATGACTGGATATTGGATGAGTAGATGGATGAATGAATGAGAGATGAATGATTGGATGAGTGTCGTGTTGATTGACACACTGATATCTTCTTCGAATAGCCAACAAAGGAATCAAGGGTCAACAAATATTTTACCAGAGCAGTGTGTTAGCAATAGAAGAAATAAATTTATATTTCTTAATAATGGCATAACATTAATCTATCATTTAATTATAAGCCTACCAAGTAAGCCTACAGAATAGACTTCTTACAATGGTACTTGGTGCAGTTCTAATGGCAAACTACACAATTTAAAATCACTATTGTCTGAAGTAGGCTAAAGTGCAGCGGTTGAAGTGATATAAAAATTTATCAGTGTGGTAGACCTAGCTTACATTAAGCTTGTATTCGATCACAGCTGCAACGATATGGCATTAATTTAATGCATCATTTTTATGAAGCTGTCGTTATAATGATTGTGAGAATAGCGCCTCTCCACTCCTGCTTCATTTTGATTTTGCGTCATCCTGTATATGAGTCTATTTGCGTCAGATTATAATTCCTGTTTTGACAGCTGCTTCATCCAAAACCAGATGGCGTCTTGGATCAAGTGGCATCTATATAAAATTATAAATCACTGATCAACTGTTGTCGTCTATTTTTACCACACCGGATATCCGTGCACGACGGCTATTCGACGAAATCATTCATCGTTATCCATTTCTCTTTCAGCAGCTGGCATCAATGACCGACCGGGCAGTAGACGGGTCATTTTATGCGGTCAGCTCTCGAAATAGACGTCAAATATTGGCTTAATATGGCAAGCCGTTTGCATGAAAATGCAACAGCGAGTCGAGTTTGCCGAAACTGACGGCTGTATACAGTGTATAGGTCGCACCGTTGTATAGCGCGCACCGTTGTATAGCGCGCACCCGTGTATACCCCGCACCCGAAGTATGATATTACTCGTGGCGCCCTTCAACGACGGCGGAATATGAGTTCGTCGTTGTTCGTGTGTGTGCATTCTGATGAAGCCGTTAAGAAGCGTCTAGTCATATCAGGCATTTATATGGTCTGAACGCCAACGAGAAATAACTGCAAAATGAATATCAACTGACAGCCATTCTCTGTGAGAATGGCCGTTATGGAAGCGTTCAGCAAATGCTTTGCGTTGGCAGAATGTGTTGCATGGTTTATGCATGTGATGTCGTATACTTTCAGACATAGGCCTACAGATATGAAGTTTGAAAGCATCCATATAATTATGGACACGAGCATAATAATTATTGCCGATAATGAGAATGCAAGTATAATGTATGAATGTCTAAATTATATCCATAATGTTATATGTGTTTAATTCCTGCATGCATGCATTCATACCAAAATTCATTTAGCGCCTTTCATAGTAACTACTCAGAGGTGCTTTCGGCTCCAACGCGCTGAAAAAGAGCGGCTCTTAGTTTGATCAAGAACTTATTAGACTGAGTTCCATGGAGTTTGCGTGTGTCTAAATTCGAAAGGTAGGCTATAGGTCGTGTTCCAGACCACTGCATAGGACTACAGCAGAAAAGCCCAATTCTTCGTAGCTGCAATGCCAGCGAAAGGAACAAATGTAACTAGGCCTACCTCAGAGCGTAGGGAACTAGTCTAAATGTACATCCCTAGAATCTTGAAGACAGACAGCATTGTTCATGGGGATATAATTATTGCCACTCTTGCCCAAACTCGTTCCTTTACCATCATTGGGCCCACCTTATGGAATTCTCTTCCCTCCACTCTGCGTGGGACTCTACTTTCAGGATCACTATCTACATCTCTCTCTTCTTAAAACCTATTTCTCACTAAGGATTCTCGCCCTGGGAGCGCTACTGAATGGCATCGACTGTGAGCGGCGCTATAGATATTACTAATTACATTACATTACAATTATTGGGTCGAGGCCTTGTGGCATCGTCAAACCCGGACAACCGTCGTTACCGTCCTGGTGGTAATAACTGGTAATCTATCGCTTAATCATTCTACTTTAGCGTTGGTCGCACACAAGTTCGACTAACGAAAAGAATTCTTGTTAATGGAAGTCAGATTGATGAATACAACAGAAGTGGGATCGATTAAAAGATTCTTGCTGAAATTGTAACTGGGTTTAGTTTAGCTACTATATGAAAAGAAGTTTGATTGGTAAAATTTTGTTGTTAAAGAAGGAGCTGGATTGATGAAACGGTTTCATACCAATGTAGGCCTAGTTGTCGGATATAAGTAAAGGTAAAGTAGTAAAGTCCCATCCCGTTCCATGAGGAACACAGGGAGGCGCTCATCTCCTTTTCCATAGCCCTGAGCCAGCAATTGACGAATCCCAAGGTCCTGGACACGGGGCCAGTGTATCGCAGGACTTGCTGTTTACTTCCCAGCTTACGCCGGTACCAAATTATACTGCTTGGTGACAGTTGTCGGATATAATGAAAATTAATTACGCTGCGCCAGGCGAACAATTTAGAACGCTAAAGCGATAGATTACCGGAGCAGGCTACTATTATAGGCATGTATGCTAAGTCTTGTCTGTAATAAGCCAGCATAAATTTTATGTAGGTTATACATACACGAGTCTAATGCTTTCATGGTGAAAAGATGGTTTCAGTTTATGCGTTTATAAGATCTCGTTTGGGACACAGTACAGTGTGTCCGTTGTTAGGAGACACTGTTGTTTGATGATGATAATGTGCTTCACCGAATGTGGCCCAACGGAGACATCAGTGGAAGCAATTAATCAGAGGCGGACGATGAGAGGTAAGCGAAGTCCAGAAGGACCGACCGTGCACCGACCGGCGGGCGGACGGGCGGTGCGTGAGAGGGGGAATGGAATGGGGCGGCGGCCGGATGAGATGGGAGAGCAGGACAAACGGCCGCTGGACAACACGCCAGCCAGGAGATGAGACTTAACAACAGTATAGGAACATGCGACTTAGGATTAACTCAGCATAGGAATACGCAATTATTGCAAATGGAAAAGAATTGTTGTTGGCTCAGCATGGATGTGCAAATGGCAGCGATGATATTGAAAGAGGTCATGCATAGAATGTGTTGTATTATAATACTGGGTGCAGTATGTCCGATGATGATAATGAATATTCATTTAACTTAGATGAGAGGATTTTAACGATTAATTTATCGATTAATAGACAAAATAAGCGAATTAATTTTCGCATATTCACAAAATTAATTCCCACACATAATAATGTAGGCTAAAACAAGAAGTTGGATGAGCGATAAAAATGTGGTGTTAATTATATACGCCTAGGCGACTAATAATTTTGGTGGTGGCTAAATTATTGCACTAACGTTTTAATTGCAGAACTATAATAGGCCTATAGAAGTTTGATGAGCGATAGGGCCTACAATGGTGCTGAATTTTGCAAATAAAGACAGAAGTTTGATAAGCATTGAAAATATTTTCAGTAGAAGCACAAGTTGAATAAGAAATGGAAATATTTTCATAATAGAAGTGCATGTAGAAGTCGGATGAGGAGCGCTGAAAGCATGGCTAAAAATGTGCCTTGAATAATTCTGCGATGCTGTTCGTATTGGGATTTGAGTAAAGGCGATCGGGTGGGACAGTCAGATATCATCTGGCGTAGTCTCACTAAAGCCTGCTGGCTCGATAAAAAAAGGAGACGACACAATCCAACGGGTCTTAACACCAGATGGCGTGACTCTCATCCCTAAGGGGACAGGTCAACGCGTAGAATGGGATGCCATTTTTACTGACACTCTGGCAGAATTATGTATACGGCCTCGGATCAACCGTGCATGACTGCCGCTAATGCAATAGAATAGCAGATGAAAGAAAAATGTAAATGCTATTTTCGTCATTGCACTGTTGTGTGGCCTTGGTTTTTAACATTGGATCCAGTGGTTCAGGGTCAAATGGTTCAGGGTCAAAATGGTTCACGACAAAAGATTCACGACAAATGATTAAGGGCATGCCAATAAAGATGTGCACACAAGATTTACTAAGAATTCAAAAAACCTGAAAATTAATATGTCGTATAGTTTCTGCTCAAATGAAAGTTGGACTGATAAAAAGAATTCCTGTTCAAGTGGAAGAAAGCTGATGAAAAGAATTCTCGCTGAAGTGGAAGTTGGATTGACCAAGATCAAACTACTCGGCTACAAACTTGCGGAAATCTATCGTTTTAGCGTTATAAAGTATTCGCCATTGTCTGGTATCATCGTGGGACGATAAAGTTGGATGACGAAAGGAAGTCTTGATATTTAGAAGTCGGATTGAAAGAAATCATTTTCCCTTAATAGACGTGCACTTACTTAGCGCTTAGGCCTACATGTAGGCCTACTTAGCATTTAGTCCTTCCTCGCGCTGATAGCGCATCGGGCGACACAGCCTCTATTATAGACGTTGGCATGATGAAAAGATTCTTGCTTATGTTGAAAATGAACTGATGAAAAAATTGATAGCCTACCTAACTAGAAGTTGCATTGATGAAAAAATAAAAATCGCACTGAAAGAAGCTGGGTTGATGAAATGAATTGCTGCCCAAATGGTAGTTGGATTTAATGAAAGAAATCAATGTCAAAGTAGAAGCCGGATTGATAAAAAATGATGGTGCTGCATTGGGCGAATAATTTACAACGCTAAAAAGGTAAGCCTAGATTATTATAGACCTTAAAGGGCGTCTGGCGATATAATGGATACTTTTCTTCATCTGCGCTTATCTTTGACTCTCCAGTGCATCAGGTAGTCGATGTATAAACATCATTTCCTCTGATAAAGCCATCAGGTACGGCTAGACATTTCAGACTAATGCTATAATACTCCTCTACTCCACTAATATTTGTTCAGAAATCCTAATCAGTAATATAACAGGGAAACACGGGCAATAAAAATTAATATTAGATAAAAGCAAGGGTCATAATTTTCCATCGTCCTGAGAGGCACCTTTTCAGATGACCAACTGAACGGTACACACTACACAGCCCTCCTTCTTGTACACAACTAAACTATTTTTGCACCTCTGAGAAAATGACAACAACCACAGCATTAATGAGAGTAGTAGTAGGCTATAGAACATGTTGTTGTTGTTGTTGTTGTTGTTGTTGTTGTTGTTGTTGTTGTTGAAGAAGAAGTAGTGGTTGTTAAAGTTTTAGTTGCAGTTCTTGCTGTTATTGTTGCTGCATCATCATTATAGCATTAACGCTTATGTAAGTACCACACATAATAAATATGTAGGCCTACACTCCACATGACCTGGACAAACTATAGACATAAATTAAAAGTGTTGGCATGTGCTAAATATATTATTATGACTAAGATTTTATGACGGTGGATATTAAGATGCCAATGTGGCAGTAATAAAAATAAAAATCCAATATTAATTTAGAGGAATTACAAGTGTATTGCAATGTGAAGTCAACCAATAAAAGCAATAAAAGACAGCCAACTAATTAAAGCCATGCTCAACAATTTAGTACAATTATAATAAATACGAAATTGAACCAAATAATTATTATGTGAAATAATGACAATTTCCTGCCATCTGTTTCATTTCAAATATGAGACATGTTAATCAAGCCACAAAATTCATACAGGGCCTAGATCTGCAGTTATTAACAGTGAATTCATGCGCAGTTAAAAACTAGGCGCGGTGGTGTAGTGGGTATGTTCGTTGCCTTGCATCCTGAGGGTACGCAGGTTCGAATCCACCTCAAGCCGCCTCGTAGGGACCTTCGGCAAGTCCTTTACTTGCAATAATTAGTTCTCATGCACTTCAGCGTGAAACTCCGATTCGGTGCCGGCGCTGTAGTCGGGAGCGCTTCTGAGTAGTGATCTTGAAGGGACGCTATAACAAGTGGACATACATAGCCTACATTGGCTACATAGGATATAATAATTATAAACACACAGAAACGAGCAACTAATAGGGGGGCCTATAATACTTTATACAGCATCTTTAATGGAAGTGATTTTTTGCTGAATCCACATTTACATTACGACATTACATTACATTACATTAGATTACATTAGATACTCTACTCAGTAACATAATTTCATTTTATTAAAGGATCGCAAGTCAATTAATACCGTATCAGTTTTGTCGTCGTATTCAAGCAACAAACGTCGCAGCAAGTGACGCTATAAAAGACCATAGACGTTTCATGCTTCTATTCTCGTCAATGCAAGTAGGTCGCCTAAATGACCGCAATTTATATTCGTCGTTGATGCTGGCGTTAGATAAATTACAAATAGTAATGGCGATCATTAACGGCGAGAGAGGAGAATTCATGAAAGTATCATTCGTTTGAGCAACGGAAACTCGGGGAGTAATTAGATACGTCATCAGGCAGTGTTTAATCTAGCCCCCCTCCGCTGGGGGGGGGAATTCAGGTTTCTGGGGGGGGGAGACAATCGAGCGTCCGAAGGACGCTCGTGAAGCGCGTAGCGCCGAGACCGGTAGGGGAGGGGTATGGGGAGGGGGATGGCCCCCTCCCCATTAAAAACTTTTTGAATTTACACATTGCAATGGTAGCATTTTAAGGTGTCATCTTAACAAAATACCTGTACTTTTTCAGGGCCTGGTCAGAAGCTTTTGAATTTCCACATTGCAAATGGTAGCATTTTAAGGTGTCATCTTAACAAAATACCTGTACTTTTTCAGAGCCTCATCAGAAATTTTTTGAATTTCCACATTGCAAATGGTAGCATTTTAAGGTGTCATCTTAACAAAATACCTGTACTGTTTCAGGGCCTCATCAGAAACTTTTTGAATTTCCACATTGCAAATGGTAGCATTTTAAGGTGTCATCTTAACAAAATACCTGTACTTTTTGAGAGCCATCATAAATTTTTTTAATTTTCACATTGCAATGGTAGCATTTTAAGGTGTCATCTTAACAAAATACCTGTACTTTTTCAGGGCCTCATCAGAAACATTTTGAATTTCCACATTGCAATGGTAGCATTTTATGGTGTCATCTTAACAAAATACCTGTACTTTTCAGTGCTTATAAGAGTGAGCCAAGACTTCAATAAATATAATCAACACTTAACAAATATTGGGGGGGGGGGCTATTTCCACGCTGTAATGGTACCATTTAAGGTGCCATTTTAGCAAAATAACTCCATTAGACTATTCAGTACTGATAAAAAAGTGTTTTATGATTCAATATTATATATATAGGCCTACATATGATTATAATTACAATAAAAATATCTTTATGTATCGAGTTCAGCAGCTCAGTTCTCCTGTTGCTGAGTTATTCTAATGAATAAATTCAGACATGAATATAATAGTGGTGAGAAGTCATTCAGTTGTACAAGAGTAGTATTTGTACAAATATTAGCAGTAAGTTATTCTCATTTTAGCAGGATTGTGTTATATATTATAATAGTAAATAATAACATTATAACCATTAACCATATAATAATTAATAATATTACAGTATATTATAACAGTTCATGTAATACGATGATGTAAATAGCAACTAAAACCAATATCATTTTGTCAAATTTTCTGGTGGGATGTCATATCTGTTTTTAGTTGTGAAACATAGTGTTTATACAAGAATATACAGTAAGTTATACTCATTGCAACATGATAGTATCATATATAATAATAGTAAATAATATAATTATAATCATATAATAGTAAATAACATCACGGTATATTATAACACTTCATGTAAAACAATGATGAAAACAGTAACTAAAAACCAATATCATTTTGTCAAATTTTCCTGGAGGGGGAAATGTCAATCCTGGGGGGGGGGAACTTTCCCCCCCCCCTAGAGACGTCTAGATTAAACACTGGTCATCAGGCGCTGTAATTAAATCAGATAGAGCGTCGAGTCACATGATACACTTGCCCGGCCAATCTGTTTGTCTATGTAGGTCTATGTCTGTGGTATTGTCAGGTTTGGTTGCATTGATCTGTCGTTAGTTTCCTAAGTCTATCTATGTCTTACTGTCTGTTGGCGTCTGCCGGTTTGTGCAAATTGAATCAGTGTGCTGTTCCCTGTTTGTCTGTTTATTTGTCTTTCCGAGTTCTGAATATTCTCTTTAGTATATTTAATCTTCTGTCCTTTGCATTTGCCTTCTCTCTCAGAGTCTTTCTCCCTCTTCTTCCCTTCCTCTCATTCCTTGCCTCTCTCACTGCCTCCACCTCTGTTTCTGTCTGCTGTCTGTCTGTCTCTTTCTCTCTCCATCTCTCTCTCTCTCTCTCTCTCTCTCTCTCTCTCTCTCTCTCTCTCTCTCTCTCTCTCTCGCTCTCTCTCTCTCTCTCTCTGCCACTCTATCTCTCCCTCTCTCTCTCCCTGTCTCTCTGTCTCTCTCGCTCTCTCTCGCTTCCTCTCTCTTTGCCTCTGTATAGCTCTCTGTCTTTGTGTCTTTCTTGCTCTGTATCTCTCCCTCACTATGCACCACTTTCTCTGACATTGCATATCTTCATGTATGTTTGTATTTCTGTCCGTTTAAGGTCTATGTCTTCTGTTGCCTTAGTCTCTTGTTTTAACTTCCTCTATAAGTCAGTGGATTCCTATGCAATACTTCTCCTTGTCTTTGTCTCTCCTCATCTTCCATCGTCTTTCTCTCTTTGCTTCTCTCTCAAACAACATCTCTCCTATCAGCGTTCCTCTGAGTGTATCTCTGCATTTCTTGCTCCCTGTCTCTTCATCAGTATTCCTTTCTCTTCTCTTTCCAACTCCCTTCTATTATTCCTCTTATCCCCTCTAATCCCTTCCTCCTCCACCTTCTCTCTTTCTCTTCACCAGACCACCGACCAAGATCCAATTAGACATTCGCCCGGTCGTCTACGTCAGATGTGGCATCGGGGATCTGCTACGATAACAAAAGATGTCGTCAGCAGATATGCATACATACAATGCATGCATACATACATACATACATACATGCATGCATACATACATGCATACATACATACATACATAATATACACAGATACATACATACATACATACATACATACATACATACATACATACATACATACATACATACATACATACATACATACATACATACATGTACATACATACATACATACATACATACATACATACATACATACATACATACATACATACACACACACACACACATACATACATACATACATACATACATACATACATACATACATACATACATACATACATACATACACACATACACACATACATACATACAATACATACAAAATCTAATTAATTTCCGATATGAACTTAGTCCACTAATCGCAAACATCTTTTCCTTCCGACAGATGGAAGTTGGCACAAGCCATGAAAACCGATCTTTCATCTTCATATTAAAGCGATTAGTAAAAGCACCAGCAGCTTATGTCTCATCCATAAAGACAGTAAGCCGTGTTGTCGTGTATTTTTGGGCCAAAGGAGCGCTATATAAATGTCTTGTTGATTACTTTGAGATAAACTCTTGAGAGGTGTATAGACAGCGCAGAAACTAATGCGGCTGCAGACTGATATATTAAGCTTATGTGAGCAGCTTTTAGTGATGACAATGCAGTTGTTATGCTGCATGCCCACTTTGCATATCATAATATTGTTATGTTTTGCAACTTCTTGTTATTTTTCGCTCGCTATGTCTCTTAGCATCTTTTCGGCTTGTTATTGCAGAGAGCGCCTCTGAGTAGTTGTCTTGAAGAGGCCCTATATAATAATATAAATTTCCAGAATGAATGAATGAATGAACATCTGTGAAAATCATATTTATGCGTTCATAATTAATTATACATTTCCATATATTTTAAGTTTAATGATCGAATGGTGTGAAAGGCGACTGATCAGGTCTCTCACTCTTCCATGGTTCAGATTTAGCTAGGACTGAGTCCAGTTGCCCAGTGGAGACGTCGTTGACGTACTGAACCTCCTGCCTGCTTGCGCCTTAACATAAAATGCGTTATTTAGACGGTTGCTTACCTTGACGTGTCTCGGTGCGATATCTCTGGTGACCTCAACGACCCTGTCGCCCAGAGCACCCGACGGCAGCGTGTAGAGAACCTCACCGATGAGGTCATCGCGCGAGAACCGATCGAAACTGAGGACGACGAAGTGAAGGGTGATGGCGTTCAGCTGGTCCTTCGAGACACCGTAGAAGGTGAAGACCTCGTCGAAGACTGGACTCAGACTTCGACGGACGACCCTCGTCTTCGCCTTCTGACGCTTCTCCGGAAGAAGATGCAGCTTGACGTACGGATCGGAACTTCCGGTGTTGACGTCCTTCACCGGAAGTCCCGTAGCCTTGACGACCGTAACGACAAGAGCCTCCCTCTGACGGTCGTAGTCGACGCTGAACTGGAGTGTTCCAAGGCCTTCCGATCCTCCACCATCGTCTTCCAGATCCGATCCTGGCGATACGGGAATGGATCCGGCGTCTTGCGGCAACGTTGCTCGATCCGGTGTGGTTCCGGAGGGATCTTTATCCGGTGGATCTTGATAGCATTCCGTGCGGAACTGAGCCGGATCGATTTCTGGAATCGTCGGGGACCGGAAGCTGGGGCGACGCTCCGGAATCTGGATCTCCGTGGATGGATTGCGTGGGATGAGCGGCGCCAGGGATCGTCCAGCCGAGGATGCGATGCTGATCAGGGATGCGGTGCTGCGCATGCTCGGAGAAGAGGAGCTCTTGACGCTGCACGAGCTGCCCGCCCAGAGCGGTCGCAGGCCAGTCTTCAGAAGACTCCCTGCGGCCGATGATCGGCCTGAGGTACGACGCATACAGCGGTAGATCAACGCTGACAGACCGACGATCAGAACGATGCCGATGACAACGGCTGGTACGATGACGTACCATTGCGCTGTTGAAAACGAAAGCGAAACCAGACTCGGTGAAAACGAAAGCGAAACCAGACTCAGTCAAAACGAAAGAGAAACCAGAATCAGTGAAAACGAAAGCGAAACGAGACTCAGTTAAAACGAAAGCAAAACCAGACTCAGTCAAAACGAAAGCCGAATTAAACTCAGTGAAAACAAAAGCGAAAGCAGACTCATTGGAAACGAAAGCGAAACCAAGTATCGTGTGAGAGGCTCAGAAATGAAGTGGAAAATGCGCTCAAAAGTAAAGGAACTGAAACTACGTTCATCGCAAACAAAAATTAAAGTTATTGTAATCGAAAGCGAAACTACGCCATGCGGAAACGAAGATGAGGTGAACCAGCGGAAAAGGAGATTGAATTGAACGTAAATAAAATATTATAAATTTAACTGCACGCATTTGAAATGAAACCTAAAGTGCAATGCGAAAGTAAATCGAAACTCACGGAAAAGAAACCGAAACTAGGTGAAAGGCAAACGAAGTTAAATGGATTCTTGGTATTTTTGGTAAACAACGAATTACAGACTATAATTATTAATTACGGTATACATTCAAAAGAATTGAAAGCCTAGAGATTGTCCAAGAGAAACGCTCTGCCTGCCTGTTCGCTGTAGGCTACATATCCAAAAGCTTGTGGCTTTGTTTTCCTCTTAATGGTCTTCTCCAGATGCTTATCCTACTTAGATTGTCTCTACTTCTCTATCTTCATGTCATTTTCCCGATAACGACAATTTGTTTTGTGTCACGGGTTCATATCTTGCTAATTAAGTAGCCTACCGGCGCTACTAACAGTAATTAAGTTGCTGCTGATTAGTATAATTGGTGATCATGATGATGAGAGGCTAATAATAACAACAATAAATTTTTAATTAGAAACCTTTGTCTGGGCTATCCGTGTTTGCGGACCTTGCATTGGTTATTCTTCTAGTCGTCTGTATGTCGAGTTCTGTTCTTCTTCAACTGCCAGTCTCATAATGTTGACCTTATCATCTTAACACAATTTAGATTCGCGCAAGCATCGCCTTGGGGAGATATCTTGAGCAGGCGCTCATAAGGCCTAGAATAGGATATTTTCTTAATGATTGAATGGATCAACATATCAGTCTAATCAGAATTGAGGTTTGCGTATAACGGTATAATTACGTAGAATATCTAATAACCAATTATGCACGTAGGTTTACTTACCCCCACACACAATCACATAGGGCTAATTATGGTAACATCAGTCTAAATTATATAAAATATAAAAATCACATTGCTCCGAATCATTTCAATTTAATGACAAATTCACGTGAATCAGGCTAGAATGATTAGGATTACTGGATATTTTTCCAGTTGATGGATCATAAGCTTTGGAAATATTTTTTGAAAACTCTCCCCAATGGTTCGCATTTTGCCCATGCATAGCATAAAGCTTCAAGGTCGGTGTGCATTAAAAGTCAGAGATACTTCTTCTTCTTCTTTTACTATGTGACATACGATTTTCTTGTCTATGCGACACCTCACAGACTCTTCTCAGTTTTACAAACAGTTTTACAAACAGTTACTGTTGAAAACTGCTTTTGTCGCTTGATCTCGGCCGGTAGCGCATCTGAGTAGGTATCCTGAAGAGGCGAAATATAAATTCTAATTGGTTAATTGACTTATGAAGTGCTGTAGGATTAGCACTTTAGGATCTGGTTGTATGAAACCGGGTGCCAAATGAAAAGCACCGGTTTGTGACAAAATGGCCCGACATAAGTCTTGCTTAGCCTTGCAGATGGTATAAGCCAAATTTAAAAAAAAAACAGCGGAAGGACCACTTCCAGCTCGCTGGCTATAAGCTATATGAAGTAGGCCTACGTGCATTTACGTGCCTCTGTAAAGTTGGTGCCTTTTTAAACTTCTACTTTTTGGGTTTTACTTTTCTCGCGCTGAGGCAGTTAAAAGTGATACTTAATTATGCATAAAGTGAAACTAGATATTTGCCTTTAGAAATCCCTATGAAAAATGCCAGTGCTCTTAGTATCCTACTTCGCATTTTTCAAGTATTTACTAAACATTTAGTTGTGCTTAGCCCCCCCCCCACACCCTTCGATGCAGAAATATATTGAGGCACCTATGTTGGTAATCAAATCTTGCATGTATAAGCTTATATAAATACAGGTTGGCGTGTACGTAAATAATGTATACGCATTTGCATAGTTATATAGCGCAAGTTCTGTATATCTGTCACATTTGTTATATACAGGTGATTACTAACTCATGATGTACGTATCTTCCATTGTTGCCTCGTTTTTCTTCATTCCACTCTCCGATTCCGTTTCATCAATCATTTCCAGGTATTCGAATCGTCAGTTGCCTTTCCTCGACGCCGTTCTACCATCTGACCTACCACCATATGGTACGAGATTATTTCGTCACTGTTTACCGTTCGTGTGCGTATGCATGACGCAGTGCGAGCGGCCCAGCGTCGCAGAACTGTCGCTGGCAGCGCTTGCTTGCTTATGCTGAGTGAGTCCGGCGGTCATCGCTGGACTCGCTATGGAGCACCACGATTTCCTTATTGCGTGTGTCTTATTAGTGCGAACAGTGCAGCAACGAGTGATCTATGAGTCTTGCTGTGAACGAATTTAGAAAGCGACGGCTGTCCATAGATTCTTCTTAGACGCTAAAAGCCTTCGACAATGATTTTCGCAGAGGCGGTTGTTGTTGTTGTGGAGGAGATAAGGAAGCAGAGGTGACACCTGACCTGATGATGATGGTCGTTGTGTTAGTAGAGGTGTTGTTGTTGTGACATGTTGTAGGGTGTCGTGTGATGTAAGCAGCTTTTGTGGTTTATTTCAGGAAGCATAATAATAGCCTAGTTATTTTTGTGGTTGTTGGGCAGATGAGTAGGCCTAGGCTAGATCGGATATATTTGGATATGCATGTATTTGGATAGATAGACGGTTCAGATGGGAAGATAGGGGCCTAGTGATTGGTGAAGAGGTCTATTATGCCTACGAGCGGATTGATGTACACTGTGTCCAGTTAAAAAGTAGCCCCAACAACAAAAGTGTCATAACTAGGTCACAACGTTTGGGATTTGTCTGAAATTTCAAACACAGCAACAGCGGCCATATTTACACGAGATTCTAAAACCGATTAGAAATATACGTGAGTTTGTCAAATTTATAAGTGTTTGCGTTGGAGTACCGACAAATTGAACTTTCCAACAAAGAAAACTTGAAAAGAAGACTTAGTGAAATTCAGCTAAATATGCTGTTCAAAATGTCCATCTTGTTCATGGACACACAACCGTAGATTAGACGCTACTGTTTGATGGTCCTGTTGATGATCACCTGGTTAAACAACTGCCAATCTTCAAACAGACGCGCCCTACTCCCTACGGTTATCGATGTCCCTACGGTTATCGATGTCATGAA
Organism: Lumbricus rubellus; assembly: GCA_945859605.1. Classification (NCBI taxonomy): domain Eukaryota; kingdom Metazoa; phylum Annelida; class Clitellata; order Crassiclitellata; family Lumbricidae; genus Lumbricus; species Lumbricus rubellus. The sequence continues at coordinate 37,539,839 of OX243818.1, read as the reverse complement.
TACGCGTGAACAAAAAACGCGCTCCTCCAGTACATGTACTCCGGATCAAAGTCTGAACTGCTGGACGGCCACAGCTGCAGGATATGAAGCCGAGTGTCTCCCGGGATAGCTATTAACCTACTACGTCTACGATCGTGTGTCCGAGAACAAGAAACACATTTTTTGGCACCATAATAGCTGAATTTCACTTCCTTTCAGGTTTTCCATGTTGGAAAGTTCAATTTGTCGGTGCTCCAACGCAAACGCTCATAAATTTGACAAACTCGCGAATATTTGCAAACGACTTTAGAATATCGTGAAAATATGGTCACTGTTGCTGTGTTTAAAATTTCAGACAAAACCCAAAAGCTTTGACCGAGTTATGACACTTTTTGTGGGGGCTACTTTTTAACCGGACACAGTGTATGTGTGGATGGATGTATGATGGATGGATGAATGCGATGGATGGATGTATGGATGGTGATTTGCTTCATGTCTACCTTTAGGCCCCATAGTGTGGGCCACAAAAGTAGGCCTACCCTAAGGTTTTTGCCAATATCTTGGCCAGAAGTAAGAATTTTTAAATTAAATCTTGTGGGCTTAAAGGCACAGGCCTATTTACACACATTGTCCAAATTCCACCAAAATATTTAAAACAGAACAAATGTTATATCACTTTTATTGAGATCACCAACTGTTTTTTGACGAATCAAAAACTTAACGCAAGGAAAAGTAACAAAACGCGATTTTATTTAGTCACATCTCAAATATTAATCGTTATTAAATGAACTTCATATTACCAAATGAATTAGATGATCCCAAAATTTGTTATTCAAACAATTAAATTAAATATTCTATAAATTGAAATTTGTTTGTACGTTCACGTGTTATAGCGTCCCTTCAAAATGCATGCAGGAGCGCTTCCGAATACAGCGCAGACACTGAATCGGATTTTCATGCCGAAGCGCTGAGCAATTGCGAGTGAAGGACTTTCCCAATGTCCCTATTCGTCTACATAGGGCTCTATGGGCAGATATTTCGCAGTGACATTCAAAAACAAATATAATTCGGAATTTACCTCAAAGGAAGACATTATCAAGTCAACTCCAGTGGCCATCATAATCCAATGCCTCTCCATATAGGCTGATATCATCCAGTTAATATTTTATCCAGTTGACCCTCCAAGACCAGTAATAATCCAGAGTCCGCCACATAGAAAATATATATCCAGTGCCATTCCATTGGCAGATACTATCAAGTGCCACTCGAAAAGAATGTCATAATCCACAATCAATATATCCAGCGTTCTTCCAGAGGCAGAAACTATTATATAGGCCTACCACAGTAGGCCTATAGTTCCTCTCAATAGGCAGATATAATGGTAATCCGTGCCACTCCGGAAGCATATAATTTATAATCCAGAGTCCATCACATAAGAAATGTGTATCCAATGCGACTACATCAGAAGATATATCCAGAAACATACAAAAAGAATATCATGATCCACTGTCAATTTTATATCCTGTGCCCTTCCAGAGGCAGCTATTATTATACAGTGCCGCTCCATGGGCAGATATTGCCCAGTGAATCTCGACATGTAGATATAGTTGAGTTCATTCCAAGAGCAGTTATAACCCAACGTCCACCATATATGCCTCTCCATGGGCCGATATCCATTATCCATGGCCAAAATAGAATCCAGAGCCCTCTCCGAGGGAGAGATTATTGTGAAATTTCTTTGGCAGATAATATCCAGTGCCACACAAAAGAATCTTTGTACCAGTGCCACACTGGCAGCATATTGTAATCCATGGCCATAATTACATCCGGTATAATTACATCCATAGACAGAGATCATTGTATAGCCCCTCCATGGGCAGCATGTGCACAGTCCCTCTCCAGGGCAGATATTTTCCGTGCCCTCCAGAAGCATATAATCCAGAGTGTGCCACATAGGAAATATAATATTATCCGATGCCACTCTGTTGGTAGATATTTCGCAGTGCCATACTAAGGCCAAATATAGCCTAATCCTGAATTTACCTCAAAGGAAGATATCAATTCATTCAACTCCATAATCCAATGCCTCTCCATAGACTGATACCCATAGGCGGAGACCTGGGCTGAGGATTGGGGGGGCGGAACGATGTTTGGACGGACGAAAATTTTCCGCGACCCTTTTCTCAAGAAAATTTTCTATTTTCGTCGCCAAAAAAAGTTGATGACCCGCTCAACTTTGGGGGGGGACCAATACATGGGCCGCCCCCCAACATCTTTTTTGGGGGGACCGTCCCCCCTGTCCCCCTAGGTCTCCGCCCATGTGATACCATGCATTGCACTCTAAAAGCATTCATATTATAATCCAGAATCAACCACATTGGCAATATATATATATATATATATATCCAGCGCCAGTGCAAAAAGTGTGAAAAAATGAAGTGCCAGGACGCCCCTTACTCTCCATAAGAAGTGCCAGGACGACCCTTACATTTTCAGATGTGCTCGCCAGATAAGTGGCAGGACGGCACAGAGATTTGAAAATAGATGCTAGGACGCCGTCCATGACCGTCCTGCCACACTTTAAGCCCTGTCCAGCGCAACTCCATAGGCAGATATTTTTCCAGAGTCACTCGCAAAGCAAATTAATATCCAGGGTCAACCTCGTATAAAACATATAATTTATAACCAACATCCGTCCAGAGGCAGAAATTCATTATCTGTCTCATATTCGTGCAGCATTCATGTTTATTCTGTGAGTTGTAGGCAGGTAGGCCTGCTGTAGGCCTAGTATACGTGTGTTAGACCAACCAAATAGCAAATCTCATTGATTAATTGTTGGCGATCTTAATCGCAAGAACTCAATTAGATATACCGGCCTTACAAGACCAAACATGGGTCCATGCGGGACTTCTGCACACGGGTCCATGAAAAGCTATAGGCCTAGTTACGCCACTGATCAATGTGATTATACTCAAATCCCTCTTATCTGACAAGGCAATCTAATTTTATAAATGCGGATCTCTCAAAACTGCAGACACAAATGTCACACAATGTCATTATTACCTATACTAACCTTAATACGGGTCTCATCAACCATGGCTGCAGCATCAACAGAAGAAGTCTCCGGTGATACCAGTTCCTACTTCCTGGCAAAGATGAGATTCCGGAAGAATAGCGTCGAGAGTTCGCCGTTGCATTTCTCTTCCATCGACGAGAAAACCGTTTCATCCAACCTCGACGAATCGACGAAGGGCTTCACGAGAAGGAGACATTCCTAGATTAAACCGATTAAACGTCGTGTTCTCCCAGCAATCGAGAACAAAGGCAGTCAACATTAATTTGCAAACTATCATCATAGCGAAAACAGCAAATTCGCCATCTTTAGAACCAAACGTATGTAAAGCAATGATAGATAATGACGATGACGTCATAAACATTCAAACGCGGAAACAGAAATAACGCTACAACGATTATTGCAACGCTCGTCGTGTCTCGCTAGAGCCTAACCGTGTATAATATTACAGGCCTACAGCCTTCACGTCATCGTCGCCAGCCCTCTGAATAATAGGCCTAATTGTTTCTTGAATAGGCGCTCCATAGATCTCGCAATTATTGATAGATTGGCTAATTAATTAATTAAATAATTGCCAAATTAATTAATTAATTAGTAGCTCATACAAAAATTTTCCGCGTGTAGCGTCTGGAATAAGTAAGTATGTACTTCATTGAACCGCCTGCAAACTAGATAAATTGTGGGGCGCGGTGGTCTAGTGGTGGCGTCGTTGCCTTGGAGCCTCAAGGTCCGAGGTTCGAATCCACCTCCCCGCGTAAGGACCTTGGGCAAGTCCTTCACTTACAATTGCTCAGCGCTTCGGCGTGAAACTCCGATGCAGTGTCCGCTCTGCATCGGGAGCGCCTCTGAGTAGTGATAGCTTGAAGGGGCGCTTTAACAAGTGCACATACAAACAAATGAAGTTATGAAACAATGCGAACAGGTCTCTTAGGCCTACTTAGAATCTTATACGATTGAAATCCTAGAATGAACGAGCATAAAGTGTTTGAACAGAAAACAAAATAGGGCCTAATGTAGGCCAATATTATTGTTCGTGAGTTTATCTGCAAAACGTGATATTTCCGGCTACATGCTCTAAGACAAAAACGGATAAAACGCTGCAGGCGACATCTTGTGGGAAGCAGAACAGAATTTCTTCTTATTAGTAGTCTTTTGTTTTAAGTAGAGAAACCATTGATATGTATTATGTTAGCTGGATTGATAATGCTTCGTATAGTGGTCTATGGTCTACGGCGAATCAGTCGCGACTTACACTTAGGGCAGCGTGTGCTTGTTCCTATCTAAACCCATGTTAAATTCGTCAACTTTGAATGTAATTTTCAAGAAATCTGGTCAGTGGCCGCTAAATACAGTTAAGTTGATTGTTTTGTATGTCATTCAACTCAAAAACCCTAAGCTGGTTTTGAACAATTGTGTATCATTGCTGAGAAATTTGTGTTTTAAAGCGAAGTGTTGTGACGCCTATCTTTTACTATGGTTTGCCGCTAGGAATTCTGGGAGTTTCCCCAGAGAATTCTGGGATTTGCTCTAATGAAACATTGGCTTTCCCTAAGTGAGCGATAATCCGAATTTTCATAGGCAATCAGCGTTCCAGTAGTATATACTACATTTCAGTGAGAGAAACAGCCTTAAACAGGCCGGGAGAAACAGATTACGTATTTCAAGATAACTCATAATTTTATTACGTAAAATAAAGGAGCACCACACTGCCCCTAGCGAATGACTGTGTGAGTGAGCAAGTAAGTAACCTTCATTTGCATCAGGTAGGCGCAAACGCATTGAGCAATTTGAGCCTACATTGTTTACACATAATTGCAGGCATTAAAAATAAACAGTGAGATGCGCAGATTGTAAAGTCAAACATGCACAATTAATGTGAGTAACAAAATTGTGCTTTTCTTCCGCTAGTTTATGCTTAGTTAATTGCCAGATGGCATGCAATACAAAAAATGAAAGCTGTAGGTGTCGCATCTTTACACGTATCGTTCGTGGCATGGCCAGTATGGCGTTGAAGCTTTGAGTGAACTTTATTCGTATGTTTGTGAATTAAATTCAAGTCTAAAGCCGGTCACTTTGAGCGACTGCGTTTGAGTTTATCGTTAAAGGCATTCTATAGTTTTATTTTGCAGTCGGAGTGATGTCTGAGGCGGAGGAAGTGAAAAACGTAGAGGGAGAGGAAGGCGAGGTACCCTCGCCCAAGGAAGAGGCCAAGGAGGGCGACGGAAATAGCGCCGAAGACAAAGATGCCGATGACCAGGAAAAAGATGGAGAGGAAAAGGATGAAGAAGGCGAAGATAAAGGTGATCTCGAAAAGGAGAACCAAGATAAGGAAGTTGCCAACAAAGTAGAACCACCGAACGAAAAGGTACAGTTTTATAAGTAGGCCTATTACAGTTTTGAGTGAAATTCATGGGGAGTTGAGAAAATAGGGCCCACATATCTATTTATATAAACAACTATCCAACTCATTGCTAAAGAAATTGTGTGACCTTTCCCACTTAATGACATTTAACATCACTTTAGGCTAAGCACAGAGACGTGATTGGTGGAGGAAGTGATAATTCTTGCCTAAACAGACTTTCATTTGATTTAATTTTTTTCCTTCACGGGAAACTGAATTGATTACAGTTATCACAGACTTTGGGATTGCCTTCTGCTTTTTTGCAGACGTCATACTGCTTATGTAGGCTATTTAAACGGTTTTGAGTTAGAGTGATGAAAGTAGTCCTTGCTCCAGTAGATGCTGAATCGACAGAAGTATTTTTGTCTACTTAGATGTGGAATTGATTTCAAAGATTCTTGGTCAAATAGAAGTTGGATTGATGATAATAATTCTTGCATAAACAGAATTTTAATTAATTGAAAGGTTTATCATTAAACAGAAACCGAATTGATGACAGTTGTCGTGGACATTGGGATTGTCTACTGTTATTAATCTTACCAACGTCAACTGTGGCATTGAAGACATGAAAATAATTTAGCAACGTTTACATGCTTTGAATAGTCATTCTGTGAGATGCGCTATAATAGAAATTTATAGATCTACAATGCAAAAAACAGGTTATACTGAAACATGTATGTGCAGTGGCAGCATCAGCTATATCAGCAGGTCAAGGTCATGGGAGTTATTCAGCAGGTGGACGAAGTGTTCTGTGAAGAAAATATTAAGAGTTTTTGGTAGGTCATAAGTCTGGTCAAGAGTAAAATAGGCAGTACGTCAAATGACCTGCTGTGACTTATGGTGCAAATGTGGAACTCCAGAAATGTCTTCTCCACATGTGGTGTCTCTATTAAAATGAAATTATGTATAGTGAGTGCATTGACAATACTCTGTTGGTGGGAAGATCGGATGGCGAGGGATAGGACTGACATCTACAAAGTGCCCAGAAATCACTGTACTCTGTTCTTTTAACTTCTTAAAACTATCCTACTGTGTTGGGGTTGGGCCAGGATAACTTCTCAGTGCTTAGCCAACCTTGAATGGGCATTATATGATCCTTCAGAAGTTAATAGTAACAGTACAGTAACAGGAATAATATTCTATAATTGGGCAGAATTTTTTATATATTATTTAGTATCAATTGTTGCAATAACGCTGTTGATGATGTAAATAATGGAAAAGTTACGGATTTGGTTAAATAATTGCTAATTTAATTTGTTTTTCTTTCCTAAGAATCTGAAGGATTTGGAGAAACAGGAAGAGGCAAAGCTACGTGCGAAATATCCGGACATGAAAAGTCATGGAGCATCATCCTTCCTACAGAAACGTCTTTCAAAAGGGGTACGCCTGTTTTGCCTGAGCATTTCAGGTCACTGCATTCAGCCTCTAGAGGAGACTTTGTACTTCCACTTGCACGAAATATCATTAGAAAAAATAGGATTTTCTTGATTGTGGGTTGCTTTGTTTGGAATAGTTTTCCCTTTGACCTGTGTTTCCTGCCGTGAGACTTGTCTAACTCTTTATATAAACTACTCATCACTTCTGAATAGTTATCTTGAAGGATGTTATATATAAATTCCTGACACAGATAGATAGATAGATATTGCTTTTGTGTTGCGCATTGTGACATGCATTGGTTGAAGCTATGTAACATTGCATGCACCAAGTGTTGTTGTCACATGTTTTTGTAATGTAATTATTATAGTAACCTACTGTTTTTTTATTTATTTTGTTTAAATTTTTATACTGTTTTGTATATATACTTTGCAAAAAATGTTTTTGTTATTTTTGGTGCAATAAAATTGATGGTTTTGGTTATGGTAGTATGTAATTGTAATGTGTAATGTAATATGTAATATTTTGTGTTATGGTGTACTATGGTGTTAAAAGTGGAGGCAATTTAAAGAAATGCAGAAATTTATTCACTCCATCAAAAAACATCTTTATGAGTGCTCGCGGCTCAGCAATGGCAAAAGGTCCTACAACCAAGAAAGCTCGGCACTATAATTGTTATTTAGCAAAAATAGTTTACATTTTTAAAATTAATATTATTGTACAAAATGTTGTGATATAAAGCAAAATTTAAGCAATATTGTGTAATACAGTTCTGTGAGCAATGTATGAATGAAATGTCAACATCCAATCAGTTATGAAGTGAAATGCTAACAATGTTCATAAGTGACACACCAATATGTAAACAATGTTATGAAATGTAAACAGGCATTGTTATCCAACTCAAAACCGCACTTTTTGTTGGAAATGGGAGCGTTTCTGAGTAGTATCTGTGCGGATGTGTCAATGAATGTTTGAGCGTAATGGTTCTTGATTTCCTGATGCAACAGAATTTCTTTTCCTGTGCTTCATTTCTAGAATAAGTATTTTGACTCTGGTGACTACAACATGGCGAAGGCAAAGGTTGGAGCGACGAAGCCGTTAATTGGACCGGGTCAGAAGGTCGTCTTGCCTGGGCCGACCGGTGACGCCATTCCAACCCCGGAGACCGTACCCCACAAGAAGATCAGCAACCTCCAGAGCAAACTCGTTAACCTTTCGTGAGTGACTTGCCACGACTGTGCGGCGGGAGCAACGAACTCGGAACTCGGCCGAAGAATTGTAGAATTAAGCGAGGAGAAAAGATCGCATGGAAGTCTGTTTTTCTCACGTTAACTGCGGATGAACTGTCGAGTTTTCTCATTAGTCCAAGACTTTTCCATGTTACGTTTCGTCTCTCAGTGCTGTTGAAACTTGTGGTTTGGAGAAGTCGTCGTAATTACATTTACCCGGTAGTAGCGGTACCATTGTTATTGTCATGGAACAGAAAAACTAAAATCAGCTTGCATGTCTTGAGAAACGGATTAGAGAAAAATTGTTTATAATGCAAATTAATCACTGGGAATTTTAATAAAGATTTCTGATAATAATAATATACAGGTACTAGTAATAATACTGAAAACTGTAGGCCTGTCTAATAATAATGATAGTATAAGCTTAAATGGTAAACGAAATTGCTAAGGTTGGTATTATTAAACGTGTTTGATCTGTACCTCTTTTGTTATTGTTTTTAAATGTAATCTAATCAATTCAATTAACTATCAGGAGATGTATAGATTCTTTTTAGAGCTGTGGTTTTAACCTCAATTCATAGCAATGCCTTTTGGAAAGCACTCGTTTAATCGCAGGACCAATCTCTTTTCAGCCGTCCAATTTTCCAATAAATGAATTACACCTGTAATGTTGTAATAAAATTTAGGTTTTAAAAAAAAATCTGAGTTATTTCCAACTATTTATTTTGCCAGACTACTCTAAAAAAATTCAGTATTCAGTTGGTGTGATTTAAATGTTGGGTTTATATTGAAGTGCAGTGTAACTTCATTCATTCATTCATTCATTCCGAAAACTTATATAGCAGAAAACTTCTGGGCCATGTTTTGCAGAACCTTCGAGAATATAACAGCAGAGTTGTAATTAGTTGCCAAGTAGAATCAAATTCATTGCCATTAATTACCAAATATAATTGTAGGTATATGCTTACATTAACCGGTTGGCAAAGACATTTAACTGTACAGACCTCTTTGTACAATGCAGATGGTTTGTTTGTTATGTTCAATGACACTCAGTTACAGAATGATGACAAGCATTATTACTACTGGCACTTCCACGGTTTGGTTTTGGCAAATTCTAGATTCATTATAGCAGCTCTCTGTCGTCCTATGCAACATTATTAACTCGAAGAAACCTGCAGGTTGATCTTAAACAGCAAACTAGGCTACACGCCAGCATCTGTAGGTACCTTTTGAGAAGATTACTTGTTAGTTATTTCATTATTAATTGGGCTACCTAAACTCCGCCTTGCTCCTCTCCAATCGGTACTTAATGCATCTGCTCGTTCAGGGGCGCCGTTAGGCGTACGCACTTACGCAAGTGCGTACAGCGCGGAAAGGCAAAAAAAAATTTTTCCGCAAATTGCAAATTTATTATAAGCGATGAAATTCTATTTAAATTTTATAATCTATACAAAATACTTACTTCCTTACTTACTTACACTCTAATAGAGAGCCATCTTGGCATTGAGCGTCTTATAGCCGCCTAGGCCCTAGAGGTCTATGGATCCTGGGATTCCTGGATGTAAAACCGTTAAAACTTTTGTTATTTATTTAATTTTTGTTTGTATGTGTTTTTATGTGCACTTTTTATAGCCAGGGGCGGATCCAGGGGGGGGCAATCCGGCCATGGCCCCCATTTAAAACTGCCATGGGACGTGGCCCCCCATTTGGTATGAAATTACCAATATGCATATGGGGGTAATGGCATATTGCCCCCCCCCTATTCGGAAAATGGCATGGGACGTGGCCCCCCCCAGTCGGTTTTCAAGTGGAGGAGTAAAAAAAGGTCATCAACTTTTTGGCGGATGAAATGGTATGATTTTCTCCAAAAGATTTTTGGCAGATGACTAAAAAAAACCTCATCAACTTTTTTGGCGGATGAAAAGTACTTCAGCCAAGGACTGATCCCTATTTATTTTCGACCAACAACCAAATTTCGAAATTTGTTTCATCTGTCCCATCCCAGGTTCTAAGATTTTTGCCCCCCCCCCCTTGGAAGAGTTCTGGATCCTCCACTGGTTATAGCGCCCCTTCAAGCTCTCTACTCCGGCCGAAGCGCTGAGCAATTGTGAGTGAAGGACTTGCCCAAGGTCCGGCTTCAAGGCGACGATAGCATAGCAATATGCCGATGTAAAGGTATCAAATTGCACCTCCTAAACATCACCCCCCGGTAACTTGTACCGTAACCGGTTTCAGATTACCCCCGGACACTAGATTTGCATAGATTTATCCGTCATCCCACTGTGGTTTGTTATCAATATTTTACTCGGAAAAAATAATAGCCTCGAAGCCATTTCTCCATGTAACTTCAGCGGCGATTTAGTATTTTAGTTACAGATGAAAATATTTATACCAAACCACGAAGTGGGATAACGGATGAAAATCTTCAGACCAAAACAAGAAGCGGGATTATTTTTCTGATATTTTTAGTCCAATAAATGCGACGATTGATGCAAATTACAGTTTGCAGAGGGAGGGGGTAATGTTTAGGAGGGGGTAATAATTTGAAGCCTTTAGCATGGGCGTCCGCAGGAATTTTTCTAGGGGCGCAAACTTTTATATAATTGTCACATGGTCTAAATTTATTGGGCGACAGTTTGAATTTCCATATTACCACGAGAGAATCCTATAGATCCTATCCTACCTATACGTTATGCGCCCAAAGAAAGATATATTATATAGGTTCAACATGACTGCCTAAAAATGGCTCCATTTGAGGTCGACACAGCCAAAAATGCGCTGGTCGCTGGGTCTCCGCCCCCAGACCCCGCTGGGGAGCTTACTGTAAAGACAAAACCTTTCTCTTTTACAATAACATTTTGATTTTTACTGTTATCCTGGTAGCTTGCGACACTGAAAAACGACTTATTCTTAAAAATTTAGCGACTTTGTCGTTCACAAAATAGCTGGCAAACAAGAACCTAAAAATGGCTCCATTTAAGGTCGAAACAGCCAAAAATGCGCTGGTCGCTGGGGCTCCGCCCCAGACCCCGCTGGGGAAGCTTACGACGCTCCCCCAGACCCCCTAGTCGGGATGGGCTTCGTGCCTTCGGCACTCGCAACTTCCCGCCTTCGGCGCCGCCACTGACGACCAATTAGGCCTACAATACAGCGTACTGGCCCTTTTTTACACTTTAAGCACTGTGTATATATATATATATGGGATTGGATTGGTAGTATTTACGCCCCCCCCCCAACCAGAAATCCTGGATCCGCCTCTGAATATAAGCTCGTATCGATCGCTGTTCGCTTCATATTATTTTGTGCAAGTTGTGCGTACAGAAATAAAATCCTGGCGGCGCCGCTGTGCTCGTTTGATTGCTCGCCTTCCTCGTTTCTCTCACATTTCGGCTTTCATGACTGAGCACCTTCACTGGCTTCCTTTGACTGCCCGGATTCAATATAAAATTCTTTTTCTCACCTATAAGATGTTTTTGGGTCTAGCGCCTCGCTACCTTTGTGATCTCATTAGGAAGCCTTTCTCAGCTACCGTTGGTCGTCCTCTCCGCTCTTTAGACCGTCATGATCTTCTTGTTCCACGATCTCGGACTGCCACAGCCCAACACCGCGCCTTTGCCTCTGTCTGCCCTTTACTGTGGAATGGCCTTCCTACGTTTGTAGCGGACCAGGGGTTGGGCGAAAACACCAGGAGCCGAGTACCAACCCCAGTCGTCAAGGTACCCTCAGTCAGTCCGCGCAGTACGGCCTTGGCTGTAGACCAAGGACTAGCCTACTAGGCTTAAACACTTTTATTGAAGAAACCACGATGATCATATAGAGTTCAGGAGATTTATGTAGCACCACAATCGCTATAGCACTTCAAGAACGAACTGTTTGTGTCAATTTCTACAGCGCTGGAATCAGAGTTCGTGCGTCGATGCAGCAGTTTATATAGCGCCAGCGTTTGTACGTCGATGCAGCAGTTTATGTAGCGCCAGAGTTCGTGCGTCGATGCGGCAGTTTATGTAGCGCCAGAGTTCATGAATGGACGGAGTGGATACGAAGCGTTCAGGAATCGAATCGGCATCGTCGAGCACAGCAGGCAATAACGCCTGCGTGAATGGTCGGAGTAGAACCGGGCCGTCGTATCCGCCTCTGCAACAGTAGGATTCGAACCGTCGTCGTAGAGCAGAACGGACCTCGTATCCGTCCCTGCAGCACCAACTGCAGACCGTCGTCGAAGTCAGGAAAGACCGTCGTCTCGGTCCCTGAAGCACCAGCCGTTGACCGTCGTCGAAGGCAGGACGGACCTCGTATCCGTCCCTGCAGCACCAACTGCAGACCGTCGTCGAAGTCAGGAAAGACCGTCGTCCCGGTCCCTGCAGCACCAGCCGTTGACCGTCGTCGAAGGCAGGACGGACCTCGTATCCGTCCCTGCAGCACCAACTGCAGACCGTCGTCGAAGGCAGGAAAGACCGTCGTCCCGGTCCCTGCAGCACCAGCCGTTGACCGTCGTCGAAGGCAGGACGGACCTCGTCCGTCAGCTAGGTTGCGGTAGTCGGAAACCGAACCCCAGTCACGTGGAGGAGCACCTGAAGAGGCCGATGTTCGAGCTCGAGGCACAGATTCAGGATTTTACCTCTCTCCACAATAGTATCACTCAACGAACGTTTTACCGCTCGTCAAGCCAGATCATCAGCCAGCTACTACGCGTTTTACCGCGTTCTTCGCTAGACCATTCGTCTGCGTCCAAGCACGGACAGAACCTCTCTTATATAGGCTCAAGGCTAGGCCAAGCGACGCATGCTAGCCAGTAGGTGGACGTATGCTGAGCGCACAATGGAAAATTCCCCACATGCACGTATGCTGAGCGTATGCTGGGCGAGCAGACACACGCAAGCAAACAACAGTAGCAAGCAAGCAGCAGCAGCAGCAGCAGCATCAGGCAGCAGCGGCAAGCAAACAGCCCGTAGCAATATTCAACACTCCCCCCTAACGAAAAATACGAGGCCTCCTCGGAGCAACACCGGGGAAGGGGAGAGCAATGCCATTAATAAACGATACATGAAATGCTTAAACTTGGCCAACGAAAAACGTACATTTACGTAGCGCATTTTGATGTACTTAGCGCCACGTAAACAAATAATACCCGTCAACGGTGAATCATGAATTAACAGACAGCTGTGGTCCCATAAGGATAGACCACAGAACGGCACCGGACGATACGGATATCAACAATGTCAATATGTGCAATGTACAAAATGGGCCTACATCTAACATTTTGAGATAAACGGCAGCGTAACAGAAAAATACCGTATTGCTCTCACAAATCCTGACAGCCAGGTCCCAGATCCACATGAACAAATAAGTCAGACAGTATTATCGTTTGGTCAATAGAAGTCGCGAATCGAACCAACCGACATTGATAATAATCACAATAATAAATCAGACAAGCGACATAAACTCAGACTGCGTGATCAAAATTAAACAGAAAAATACCGTACTGGTTTCACAAACCCGGACAATTAAGTCCACAATTTAATTGTGCCACATAGTGGTCCACAATCCACAATATTTGTTTTCCTCTTCGGGTACGAAGTGCGTTGTGCACAACCCCCGTACTCTTTTTTAGTGCTCTCTTTTTTTTTTGTTTCGGGTACGAAATGCGAGGTGCGCATAACCCCCTTCTTTTTCCTTTTTTCTCTCTCTTTTTTTTCACAACATTATACATGTACAAGTAATTAAACCATCTTAACTAGGCCTATTAATCGCGTTAACAGACGCACTCAAAGGAAATAAATTGAACACTCAATTGAACGAAATAACACCTTTCAAACGCACGAGAGTAACTTACAATCCTAAACCAGCAAGATTGCACAGAGCCACCAACAAGAGAATGTCCTCTATACACATTAATTCCTGCTCTGGCACCAATATCAAAAACGATCAAAACGTGAACTTAGCGTGACCTACTTACTGATTTATCAAAGCGAAGCCTGCATGCAAATAATCGCAACTAATTTTGCGATTAATCAAATGATTTACACTAAGCATTAGGTCTATAACAGTCCATCTAGGGACAGACAAAATGCTTCGTTGCACAATAAAAGCGTTTTCTTTACACAATAAAAATAATGCTTCCTTCTACGAAGGCACGGAATGTCCGCAGCGACCGAGGTCGCTGTCATCGTGCACTAAGAAAAACGCTTCTATCAGAACGATTCATTCAGAATTCCTGCATTTGCGTCCGTAGAAAGCGCGCGGAACATGTAAACGAAGAGGAACGTGCGCGCACACAGATAGGCATCTGCGCCGACGTAGACCAGTGCGCCGTCGAGGACATGTGCGCCGACGAAGAAGAAGCGAGCGCCAACGAGACAGACTCGTGCGCCGACGTGGAATCTTGCGCGCACCCTTGCGCGCAGACGTAGACTAGGGGCGCCGACGAAAATGCGCGCGCAGAACCTGCGCGCCGAAGAGGATTCTTGAGCGCCGACGAGACAGACCCGTGCGCCGATATAGAACCCTGCGCCGTCGAGGAAGCTTGAGCGCCAACGAGACAAACTCGTGCGCCGTCGGAGAGGCGAGCGCCAACGAGACAAACTCGTGCGCCACCGCTGCCTCGCCTCCTACTGGAACTGGACAGGACGGCGAACGGCACGGCGAGGTCGACTGGTACATGTCGCCGCTCCGTCAGGGTCTCCGTCGTGCAAATATCTTCCTGTCGCTTCGGTTTCAGGCGTTCTTTCTTTACGCGGTGCAGGATTCCTGGTCCTCGTCCGATCAACAGCGCTGGCGAAGCAACTGTCGATAGCTTCGGCGTACTGACTTTCCGAAGATGCTTCCGTGGTAGGCATTTCTTTCCAACGGTGACGTGGCCGACGGCTTGAAGAAGCTGTGGCACCGTTCGCTGCTTCAACGGGTGGTCCGTTGGTCATCCCTGTTGCCGTTTCACTCCATTGTCCTTTCATCCGCCCGTAGCAGTGGCGGAGCTTGTCGACTTGAGACACGAAGGGCTTGGCCTTCGGCGACCTCTCAAACCTTTCTAACAGATCAGCTACATAAGACAGATGAACGAGTCTCTCCCGAATCAGTCTATTAGAATTTGATCGAAATCCTCCGGGGTCAAAGGTCACAAGTCCACAGTTCAATAACCAAACGCAGATAGCGAAACCGATACTGTCGACATGAACAAGACTCATCGTTCCCTGGAGACATCCACAATACGATTCAATCGTGCTAAGACACACTGCGCAAAAGAGGACCCACAGACAGGCAACAATTCCGGAAAAAGGATTGGAATCCTTCCGTGCCTGAATCAACAACTTGCGGTAACCAGAACAAAAGCGAGAGGACCATCTTCTCTTCTCGGCGAGCAACACATTAGCAGAACAGTCAGTAACAGCAGGTTCCACAACACCAGTCGCCAACATTTGGTCCAGTTGCACATCAATAGCGGCCTGAGACGGAAGCGGTTGTCTACGCAAAAGTTGTCTCACCGAACGAGAGTCTCCAGTATCAATCCCGTGCTGGGAAATCATGGTCCTCCCCAAGTCAGGTTCAGTCGTCGAGAAAATGCTTTCATCCTCGACCAATAACTCCGTCAGTCGTTCCTTCACATCGGCCGGGACAACCTCCGAAATTTCGTCCATTAACTTTCCGACCAAAGAGTTGTCGTCAGCAGTACCCGTCTGTGTCTCATTCTCGTCGCTTACTTTGACCTTCACGGAGTCTAAGTCGCCCAACATTCGATTAGCTGCCAACAGGGCGGGTTGTTCATTCATATTCACCACACGAATACAAGCATTATCAGCATCATCACTCAACACAACTCTGGCTACATGCAATCCAGGCTGGATTTCTTTAGATTCAGTCATCCAGGCTTGTGCGCAGGTCGCCAAATCACGATACTGAGTTTTACACGGAATATCACATTGCGAACGAGGAAGAACAGTTGTTTCCTCGGCAACCATAACCCTGCGACACCAAAACGAGCCATTGCCCTTAACCAAAGGAATGCGGCGCCGACCAATAAACAGTGCACATTGTCCAAAACCTAAGCGACAACGATGCTGCCTCAACCAATCCATGCCAAGCATTGTTTCACCAATCTGGTCAGAGACAAGAAAGCTAGTGTCGATAGAAAATCCTCTAGAAATCTTAATCGGAGCATCAATCTGACCCAAGACTCTAATCTGCGTCCCATTAGCAGCCAAAAGAATGCGATTGCTAGGCTGGAGCGGCAAACCATCAACATCAGCAGAGGGAACCAGGCTTACCTCCGACCCAGTGTCCACTAGGCAAGTTCTTTGCTGTCCGTTGATCGTTCCACGGATGTATATCGCGTTGTTTGTCACACCCGATGCTCGGTCTCTCGTTGTATGGTTCGTGACGGTTGTTCCGTTCGGTTCAGACGTCGGAGGGTCCGATGTGCCTGCGTCGTCACGGCGGTTGGAGAACTGCTGGCGCTGGCGACACCGGCGAGCCACATGGCCCACCTGTCCACAGTTGAAGCAGGTTATCCCGCGTCCGGGACCACCTGAAGCGTTTCCTCGAGGCGGAGACGGAGGAGTAGGAACGGTAGATGGAACCGTCCGTGGAGCAGTCGGTTCGGAGCCGAAACTCGTCCGATGCGAGCTTCGGAGTTCGTCCAGCTGTCGGCAGATCCTCCCTTCCATGTCCTGCTGCCACTTACGTTGCGAGGCGAAGAAGCTGTCCAGTTGAGACTGGAGCTGTCCACCGCCGTCGACTTCTTGAGACCCTCGCACTCGGTTGGCAGGTCTCCGACGATCTTCCATGTCCGACGTCTGTTGATACGCGGACAGGCGTAGAGCTGTTCGATACGCCTCGTCGATGGTCTTCGGTTCGCGTTCTCTCACCTTGAGAGACAACTCCCGGTCGCGGATCGCTTCAAAAAAGGCATCCTTCGCGAGAATTTCCGTCGTTTCGTTGGACGGAACCGGGTAGGCAAGAACGACGAGTCTCCGGATGTCGTGCAGCAAGTCGCCGAGAGTTTCGTCCGTCCTCTGCCGGCGGTAGTAGAGCTGCGCTCGGAAGGTCTCAGCCTGACCCTCCGACCCATACCGCTGGCGTAGTCTCTCGACGAGCTGTTCATACGTAACCTCAGTGCTGGCTCCGAAGTCCCACAGCAGCTGCGTTGCCGCTTTTTCCAAGGAGCAGCGAAGGAAGTCGACTTTATCGGCTGCGGTCCATCGGTTGTGTCTGGCGCAGACGTCGAATTGTGCCAGGAATGACTCGAGGGATCCCGTTCCGTCAAATTTTCCGGGCTTCATCGTACTCTTCTTTTCACCGACCATGCGACCGACGTTCTCCAAGACTTTTGATTCCAGTCTGCTCGCGTCCCTTTCCGAAATCAGCACGGTCTTTCGGTCCTTCTTCGGTGCGTCCTCGAAGTCAATTCTCTCGAGGAATCGGCTGGACTCGACCTCGTAGTCGACCAAGAGGTCCCTGCCTCGTCCTGCAGCGGGTGTAGAAGTCGTTGGGAAGCCAACGGCGTTTCCGTCCATGTCACCGATCAGAGGATTCCACATTGTTGCCGTTCGGTCGAAATTTCACCAGTTCGTAGAAGTGCAGCGAATCTTTCAAACCACTTCCGCGGAATCAGCTTGAAGCGGTGCAGAGTTTTTCCAGTCACCCCACTTCTGGTACCAGTTTGTAGCGGACCAGGGGTTGGGCGAAAACACCAGGAGCCGAGTACCAACCCCAGTCGTCAAGGTACCCTCAGTCAGTCCGCGCAGTACGGCCTTGGCTGTAGACCAAGGACTAGCCTACTAGGCTTAAACACTTTTATTGAAGAAACCACGATGATCATATAGAGTTCAGGAGATTTATGTAGCACCACAATCGCTATAGCACTTCAAGAACGAACTGTTTGTGTCAATTTCTACAGCGCTGGAATCAGAGTTCGTGCGTCGATGCAGCAGTTTATATAGCGCCAGCGTTTGTACGTCGATGCAGCAGTTTATGTAGCGCCAGAGTTCGTGCGTCGATGCGGCAGTTTATGTAGCGCCAGAGTTCATGAATGGACGGAGTGGATACGAAGCGTTCAGGAATCGAATCGGCATCGTCGAGCACAGCAGGCAATAACGCCTGCGTGAATGGTCGGAGTAGAACCGGGCCGTCGTATCCGCCTCTGCAACAGTAGGATTCGAACCGTCGTCGTAGAGCAGAACGGACCTCGTATCCGTCCCTGCAGCACCAACTGCAGACCGTCGTCGAAGTCAGGAAAGACCGTCGTCTCGGTCCCTGAAGCACCAGCCGTTGACCGTCGTCGAAGGCAGGACGGACCTCGTATCCGTCCCTGCAGCACCAACTGCAGACCGTCGTCGAAGTCAGGGAAGACCGTCGTCCCGGTCCCTGCAGCACCAGCCGTTGACCGTCGTCGAAGGCAGGACGGACCTCGTATCCGTCCCTGCAGCACCAACTGCAGACCGTCGTCGAAGGCAGGAAAGACCGTCGTCCCGGTCCCTGCAGCACCAGCCGTTGACCGTCGTCGAAGGCAGGACGGACCTCGTCCGTCAGCTAGGTTGCGGTAGTCGGAAACCGAACCCCAGTCACGTGGAGGAGCACCTGAAGAGGCCGATGTTCGAGCTCGAGGCACAGATTCAGGATTTTACCTCTCTCCACAATAGTATCACTCAACGAACGTTTTACCGCTCGTCAAGCCAGATCATCAGCCAGCTACTACGCGTTTTACCGCGTTCTTCGCTAGACCATTCGTCTGCGTCCAAGCACGGACAGAACCTCTCTTATATAGGCTCAAGGCTAGGCCAAGCGACGCATGCTAGCCAGTAGGTGGACGTATGCTGAGCGCACAATGGAAAATTCCCCACATGCACGTATGCTGAGCGTATGCTGGGCGAGCAGACACACGCAAGCAAACAACAGTAGCAAGCAAGCAGCAGCAGCAGCAGCAGCATCAGGCAGCAGCGGCAAGCAAACAGCCCGTAGCAATATTCAACACTATTATTCGTGCTCAGATTTTATCTAGACTTCTAGAGGCTTTACTTTTTCTGCCAGATGTCTTAAGACTTTTCTTTTTCCAGGAGTTCTTCGCACTGGGAGCGCCTCTGATTAGGTTGTACTGTGAGAGGCGCTTTATAAATCCTAAAATAGAATAGAAAAGAATCGGTAGGTACCTTTTGAGAAGATTACTTGTTAGTTATTTCCCAGAGTTTTCTAGTTGGTATAGCCACAGAATACGCTTTCTTTATTCTGTGGTATAGCCTACTGTTTGCAAAGCATTAAAATTAATTCATCTTGCCAGAAATAGATCATGTGTTTTAATAAATTATTCTTGTGCTTTAATACATTGCTGAATTTAAAAAAATCTACCCACTGTGGTGGCACATGAGCGCCTGTGAACAAGATGTTTCCCGCGATGACGTTTTTTCGGCTGCAGTTTCAGAATTACGATTACACTCATACAGAATTTCGGGGCCAGGGTTTAAAGTGGTTGGAAACGACGTTCCCACTGCTCTCGAAATTCTTTGCTTGCGTTCCCACTGCTCACCTGCGTGGAGGGCTGGAAACACTTCAGCGCTGCGTATGCTTTTTGCGCATATACACGCGTACTTACTTACTTAACATTTTGGGCGAATTATTTTTACGACACATTTTGTGCGACTTGTCACTCGCATTTCTGGCAGTGGTGCAACGGCAATGTAATCGGGGAAAGTTTCGTTTTAAAATAGATTAAACGCTATAAAAGAATTAATTTTAAGAGGAAAACCTACAATAGTCTTGAAACAACAACACACCGTTTATTTGTATATCTTAAGGTAACGGCAACGCTTTTAAAAAATAACGTTTGATTTATTTACGTAGACGACGCCCCTCCCCGTGGACCGACTAAAACGCTGTAGTTTAACAGCTGCGTTCATAATAATTATCTACGGCTGTATTATTATTATTAATATTATTGTTATACAAGGATTTACGTGAATCTAGATTTGAGTGCGAGTTATATTTACAGGCATGGTAGATTATGCTGAAAATCTGGCTAGCGAATTAGCTTGTGTGGGCGGTTCTGTGTACATAGGTGTGTGACGACTTGAACTTTGACTTGTCTCGCATACATTTTATTGGACCGTACGACCGATCCTAGCACGACTTAAACTCTGATTGAATAATGTTGTGAAACTTTTGAAGAATCACTGCATTGATCTAATTCAACTAGGTGTTTTCCTGTGATGTTCTCTGTTATTTAAATCCAGTAATTAGAGGGTGCCCTACGTATGAGTATTTTGCTTCAGAACCTAATAAGTACGTTTTTTGTTTGAATGTTGTTTGAATGTTGAACTCATGTTGAGAGTTGATTGTTATTGGGGCATTTGTACGCCAGAGTTAGGCGTAAAAAAATTGTTGTGTTTCCGGTAACCCGACCGACCCATTTTTAGGGCCGCGACCCAAATATTTTTGTAAAAAATTGTCATTAAAAAAATTATTTTTTCCAACAAAATTTTTCAAAAAAAATTTAAATTTAAAAAAAATATTTTTTTAACATTTGTATTGACATAACATAAGAGACGTCAACAAAATGAAATTAATAGGACTGTTTCTAGAGCAGTTTTAGGTGCAGACAGTCGGGAAATAGGCAGTTTATACTTGCTTAGAACACGTACTTTGTTTCAGCGTGCAAAAAAGACTAGTGGGGTATACTTTTTCGGATAGTCACTGCATAAAAATATTTTACCAAAATAAAAATATTTTCCGACCTACCTACCCAATTTTTTTTAGCTATGTTACCGGAAACACAACATTTTTTTTAGGCCTTAAGATCTATGCCATTGATTTAATCAAGAATATATGCTTAAGTTGCATACTTACAGTGGTTTGTACCTACTGAGATTTACTTTAGAATGTTATTTGGTGGCAGTGCTCTACTTTATCTCAAAATCTGTGGTAACCATGTTGTTTTATGGCTATCGTTTTTAGGTTTGCCTTTGAAATGACACTATATGAATTTCTAAATTTATCAAATTGTTTCAATTTACATTTTTGTAAATAGAGATCTATACATTGCTTGTGTTACATGTGATTATGTGCATGCTATTTGGTCATCGCTCATTTAATTATGACTGAATTAAGATAATAAAATAAGAATATTTTTTAATAGAATTATTAAAAGTTTATTTGTTTTTTTTATTTATTGATGAATTTCCTGATCAAATGTTTGACTGAATTGCATGGTGATCCATTCCAGGACTCGACCAACCAAGCCAAACACTCCAAATGGCGTCAAGATCGTCTAATGTTGAGTATTACGGAGCGAGAAGATCGTATCAATCAGATTACGCTACAAATGCAAATGGAACAGTAAACTCTGGCCAGCAGTATTACGATCAAAGCTACAATCAGGATTATGATCGAGGATCTAATAAAAGATATGATCAAGATTACAGTCACGTGGCAGAGGTCTATGAGCAAGGCCAGGAGAATGTTTCACACAGACGAGGTTCCTTCCGAGGCCAAAATAATCAAAGAGGACAGACGCGCGGCCAAGGCCAACACGGCAGAAAGTTCGCTGCCGAGAGAAATACCACGTCTAGTGAATTCGCGTTCGAGGGAGATACATTCTGCGATAATGACGCGACGAGACCGAATTTCGAGCGGGGCGTAGAACAGAAAACGAAAAATTACACGCCATGGGGATATGGCGGAAAAGATAGAAACGTGTATCAAGAGAATTTTCGAGATGATTGGCGACACGATGACAATGGTCAAAGACGAGGTGCCGCACGGCGCCAACGTGGTGGCGGTGCCAACGACCAGGTGAATCGATCCCGTGCAGGTGACGAACACCGCACGTCGGAAAATTATCCCGATCCCAATCAACCGGAGAGAAACTGGGGGAAAGCTGGTGTTGTTAGAAACTCAGGCGGTAAATATCCTGAAGATGTTTCGAGGTCTAGCGAAAGCACTGCCGATGCAGCGGAGATGAAAAATTCTTCTGAGAAAAATGAAAATTACGGGAAAGATTCACGGTCGGCTGATTCTCAAAGAGACAGAAATAAAAACGAGCGAGTTAGGGGTGGGGACTTTCGCGATGTCAAGGAGGAGTATAAGCCTCGACGCTTCGAGCCGAGCAAGAATGGAAATCGGCAAAACAGATCGGGGCAGGGTTCGAGGAATGCGGATGTGGCGCCTCAGAGGGAAACGGTGAAGAGTGGAGTTCATCCGGTGGCGGAATTAGATCGCCCTTCAACCGACCTTCACCGAGTTCCAGGCGAGTTTAGCGATTTGGGTGATTTGCGGACGTCTTTGTCGAGGGAGGAATCGGTTGCCTCCTCATCGGTGGAGAATCAAGCGGTTGGGGCTCGGAAAAAGTCGGGTAACGGGAGGGACGATATTCAGGGTGGAAGAGTGGACAATTGCGAGATCGTGGAAGGGGATCTAGGGTCTCGGGGTCGTCGCCGGGGGAGACGAAACCGAAAGGGGGAGGATAGGCACTACGACGGTGAAACGAAATACAGGGTCGATTCGGAAAGAGGTTGGCAGGGCGGGGAATCGAGGGAAGATCTTGGGGCGAGAGAGGGTCAAGCGGGGCGGAACAGGGAGGATTACGATGAGGGAAATACGGAGGATTCTGCTCCACGAAAGGAGAGGAATGATGGGAGAAGGGTTGAGAACTCTCGAAATGCTTCGAGGGGTTTCGCGAAGGACTCTAGGCGCCAGACAACAAGAGGGCGTTGGGATGATGGACGATATTCAAGCGATCACAACAATTACGGGGGAAACGAGGGGAGGAAACGCCCTCAACACGGCTCCGATTGGCAACGGGGAAATGGAAATGATGTCCATGAAGACTGGCAAAAACCTAGCACTGGTAATAAACAAAGCGTTGATTTAAGTAGAGAAGATTCTGATAAATTGAAAGACGCATCTGCAAAAAAGACGAGCAACCTGGATGTGACGAAGTCGTGGGATGCAGAGATGGGTTCGTCAAAAGACGGCGAAATTCGGTCGTCGAAGATCTCGGAAGCACGTCAGCCAAAGAGAACAACGAAGAACAAAGAAGACGATTTTCCGAGAACAGCCAGCTGGCAAGATGAAACGCAACGTGGTGAGTTTCATAGCCTTACCATTCATTCTTACATCTCCATTTCTGTAAAATTTGTGAATCTCTTGTTGAAATACTTGATTATATAATTACACGTATGGATATTATTTCCTTCTGGTGATTGCAATTTTTTTCTAAATCCAGTGGATCATTTATATCTCTGACCAGTTAAAAAATAAAAAAGTGAGTCAGGAAAACTAGAAAATATGCATAAAATCCTGAGGCAATCTTACTACTACGTCCCATTGGCTTTTGAAACAATGGGATCAATTATTGCCAAGGAACAGGCATTTCTCACCAACCTGGGTTGTCTCTTGGACCAAATTTTGGGCTATCTAAGAGAAACCAGTTACCTGTTTCAGCGTCTCAATTCAGTGTTTCAATGCTGTTGCTTTCGACAGAAGCTTTTGTTCTTCCAGACATTGACATGCACGGCTACTCAAAAAGTCAAAATTGCTTATTAATATCTGAAACCTAAAAGATACCTTGGATAAAAATAAATAACAATGACAATAATCATATATAACAATAAGACCATAAATGCTGTTCCTGTCTAGGTCTGCTTATCGATCAGCTGTGTGCTGGAAAGTACGAATGTCTCGTTTGTTTCAACCTCGTTCGAAGTGACACGGCCGTCTGGAGCTGCTCCAGCTGCTACCACATCTACCACCTGTACTGCATCAAGAAGTGGGCGCTCTCTTCCGCCGCCACTCCTCTGCCCGATGGAACGGCAACAGCATGGCGCTGTCCCACCTGCCAGAGTTCATATCTCCAGGTTCCAAATCAGTACACCTGCTTCTGCGGTCAGTACATCCTCTCCTCTACTTTTGTCTTAAAATATGTCTGTAATGTCTTTCGGTTTGTTTTCATGGAGGACTAAGCAATTGGTTAAATTTAATGAGCTGCCACTACCTGTTCGCTGCTAGTGCCATTCCTAATGCTGGATAAAAGCAGAGGGCAACTCTTATGGTGTTTATTGGGATAACGTTGTTAACTAGCAGACAGCCAATCAACTGTTGGAATTGAGTCTGCAATTACCATGTGGTGCCAGTCCCAGGCTTGGGCAAAGGAGGAGGGTGATGTTGATCATGTTTTATGACATTACAGCAACTAACCAGTTAACCTGATGGCTGATCTTGAACTATTCAAGATTGGATTGAATGGTGTACATAATCTGATCTAATCTACCGTACTGGTTAAACCTGGAAAGTTCTGTGCTTCAGCTGATGGCTGCTTACAATTAATTGCAGTCTAAACTAATGCAATGGATTTGGTTGATTGACTGATTGGATCAAATCAATGATTTACTTGTATGATTGGTTCAAGGTGATTGAATTTTGGTTGATTATTGATTGATGCGATTGATGATCGATATGATTATTTGGATTAGATATAATTTTTGAGTAGATTGAATATATTGTTTTCAACTAGATTTAGTTGGAATATGTTGAATGTTAGATTCAATTGACTAAAATTACTTTAAATATATGTAAAATTGCTTTTAAATTAGGTTTTCATTTAAATAAATTGATTTAATTAGGTCATAAATGTCTTTTTGTTCTGCAGGTAAACAACGTGATCCGGAATTGAACCGCTACGCCACTCCGCACAGCTGCCACGAGACATGCTGCCGCGAGCGCAACCGTGGCTGCCCTCACCTCTGCAACCTCCTCTGCCACCCTGGGCCCTGCCCTCCATGCTCGGCCTTTGTAACGCGGTCCTGCGACTGCGGTAAGACTAAACGCTCGGTCAAGTGCGTTGGTGACGCGACCAGTTTCAAGTGCACGGAGTCCTGCGGCCGGACACTGAACTGTGGTCAACACGTATGCGAGGAACTCTGTCATGCGGGATCTTGTGGCCCGTGCGCCGTCAACCTTGAGAGGGGTTGTTATTGCGGGCAGGAGAAGCGGACGGTTAGGTGTGGGTCGGGGGAGGCGTTTGTGACGGGGTTTACGTGCGGGGGAAAGTGCGGTCGGCGTCTGGGGTGTGGGAGGCACGATTGCGAAGAGAATTGCCATCCAGGTCCTTGCGTTGATTGTCCGCGGCTGCCGAGCGTTGTGACGATGTGTGCGTGCGGGAAAACCCCGCTGGCGGAAATACCGGGCGCGAAACCGAGGGAGACGTGCGAGGATGCGATTGGTACGTGCAAGGAGGTTTGCGACAGGAAGCTGGCCTGTGGAAACGAAGGTATGATTATTTTTGCATGTAATGATGATAAGATGAGAATATTGTTCACTTGACCAATCGCAATCTGCATTTTGGTGTACAATAATTATGACAATTTATGTGGTGCTGTAACACAGCCATGCCGTTACAAAGGCGCAATAAACAGACATGGTAATAGCGTGCATAATCTGCAGAACCAATTATGTCCACTATGTGTTCTATATGTTTTTTATGTGTGTTGAAGCGTTCCATGACTAAATGGATCCATATGAAGGTACTTCTATAAGCAATGGTGTTATAAAAAACTAAGTGAAAGTTTTCAACCTGAAAGGCGGTAAACTGGGTTTTGCACTGGGAGTTCTTCTGAACGGTTCACCCTACAAGAGTCACTGTATAAATGCTTGATTACAATTTACAATACTACTTTTGGAATTTTATGCTATCATCGTTTGACAATCTCTATGATTTGCACGGAATAACATTCTATTAAATATTGCAAAATTATAATATTCCTTTAAATTTTTCTAATTACCTTACCCCTTTCAGGTTCTCGCCATCGCTGTCAGCATAGATGTCACGAAGGAGCGTGTCCAACGACCTGCGACCGCATGACTGAGGTGACATGTCGTTGTGGCGCCGTCACGAAGGAGATGTCGTGTCTTGAGTCGCTTGAGTTGACGGATTCGACTCTGTTTGTCTGCGACAGACGATGCAAGAAGAAGTTGACTTGCGGACGACATCGTTGCAATCAGACGTGTTGTACGGTTGATGAACACCTTTGTCAGATCAACTGCGGATGTGAGTTGGATCTCTTTACGCTTGATGGTTTTTATTATTATGTTTATTAATATTTCTTGTTGTTATTTTGTACATTTGATACCTCGAAAAAAATGTATATTATGTTGAGAATATTTATCATATATGATAATATTAATATTGTTTTTCCCCACATTTTCCATAGCGCCCTTCAATCTCTCTACTCAGAGGTGCCCCCGACTAAAGAGTGGACACGGCATCAGAGGTTCACGCCAAGGCGCGCCGGCAATTGCGAGTGAATGACTTGCTCAAGGTCCCTACTCGGCAGATCGAGGTGGATTAGAATCTGGAACCATCCTGGTCCAAGGCACCAAACCTAGTACTACACTACTGTGTCTCACATTACTATATAATATTGTTACAGATATTGTTATTATTACTACTATTTATTGCTACTGTTTTTTTGTTCAAATGCTGTAGTAATTAGTATTTACATTTTTATTTTGACTTATTTTATTGTTTTGAATTTATCACTTGTTCGTTATTTTTGTTATCTCATATTTTTTATTATAAATTTAATTTATTGTTTATACTGATATTATAATCACTAGGGTGCATAAAAAAAATTTTTTAGTAAAATTTCAGTTGTCTGGCATGTACTTATGTTACATTACCTTACAGAAGCATTATGGTGAGAAAGAAAATTTAATTCAAAAATATTTAGAGGTCCCTCCAGACCTTTGATTTGGTTTCCTTTCATTTTGTTTCCATTGCTTGTATTGTGGAAACCGTATTGTGGAAGACATGACAATTATTCAGTCGATAGCCATCTCTAATTTGCATTAATAAAATAAACATATCAAATACTTCTAAACTGAAATAGAGTTCATTTTACTTCACTTAACAATACTGTCTGAAAGGTGGGACTGCTAAATATTTAATATTAATTTTAATTAATCGATTACGAAATTTGATTTAGGCTTAGAAATCAATGGAATCTATTGCTTTATTACACATTCGGTTTATTACTTGTACATAATTGTCAAAGCCATTTCACATGCATTGCATTGCCTGCCATAAGGACCCAATTCGAATAATTCCATACTCAGATGAGTCTGTGGTTTCTTTTTTGACCGGGCCCCAATGCAAAGTCTAAGGTTTTTGAAGACAAGGTAGCGGCAGCTGAGAGACTGGTGACAGCATGGTCACATCATCTATGTTGCTGTGATTGTTGACCAATTTATACATTTTCATGCACTGCAAATATGATAAGGAAAGGACTTTTCTCTGATTTGCATATTACAAGATAATTTATCAGAATATAACATCATTGGCTAAGTAATTAAGTTGCTATTTTGTCTCATTTGGATCGTTAAGCTTAGGCCTATAGCCCTATACCACATGCATTGCCTGACAGGGTAGAGCACTTTCTGCAATCTGGGTTTATGATCAAAGGTATTCACGATGTACCATTGCAATCTACCAGCACAAAGTGAGAGCCCATGATCTATTGTGTCAACTCCAAGATTTTCAACAGCCAAGGAAGTAGGCCTACCTAAACAAGTGATCACCTTAGCCACTGAACAAGTTGAATTTCTATGTGACGATATTATCTTGAGTTTGCTGAGTTATCACTTGTTTACTTGTCTGCTTTGAAAAGCGAAGTGACCTTTAGAAGATCTGGTGCTCTACACAATGCATAATACAATAATACATGATGTCTGTGTTGACCTTAGCATTGCTCTTTGTGTGTCGCATATCGCAAAACTGTGCGATGAACTATAACCAATAACTCTCAAAGACCCAGAATACATGCATTTGCAACCTTCATCACTCATGTATTTGCCACATGGTGTCTTACATGTAAGAAACCCTATGTGAACCTTGGAATGATGTGCACTTGTGCAAGCCGTTACCGGAGTATCAGGCTGTTGACAAGGTTATTTCTCAATTTGCAACTCGAGCACTACATGTAGAGTAAATCAACATCTTTGGCATCTTACTTACACGTGAGAAATTGGTTCTGAAATGCTGAAATGGTTCCTGTGGCACTATTCAGTGAGTGTGTACCTTTTGTAACGAGACACTCGAGCAGATGTCTTAATCAAGTTCAAACAATTACTTATTTGGAAGTCCAAATCAATCGATTGGGAAATGGTTGAATCCAAACCACGATTTCCATCATGTATTAATTTTTCAACACAACTGTGCCACAATCCTGTTGAAGTGAATCCGTGGTTCGCAATGTAAGATCTTGAGTTTGATACCAGCTTCCTAACATTTCTGAGTGTTGCATGTCAGCTGCTTACGTTTCAAGTGCTGAAACTGTAGAGGCAGTGAGTGTTGTGAATGATTGGGCGGAACGAGGCATCAAAGTAATGTAGGACTTTAATTGTCGAAGACACTCGATCAGACTGAGAAAAAAATGATCTAAAAACTAAGTGGCAAAAATGAAGTAATAGGCCTATTACATATCTGCAACAGTTAACCACTCTTACAAGAGTAGGCCTACACTATTCAAAAACTAGCACTGGTTAGTAGCTACATATTATATCAATATTTTATTTTTAATGGTCTGCTCTTCGTATATTTGACATACAAATGTAATATGAGGTAATTCTAAATTCCATCTGTTTGAATAAATTTGGTTTTTTTAAATGTTATTTTTAAATATTAATTAAAAGCATTGTAGCAACATTGAATTTGATGTTTAACATTGTTCTAGTCATAGAACCATTGAAATGAAGCAATTTTGTTTAATTTAACACAAAGGATTTGCTCAAATTTGCACGTTCGGGTTTGTTAAAACCGTAGTTTGAACACAGCGGTGGAGGGACCTCTAAATATATGCGGATTTCAAAAATCTTTTCACCCAATTTTATCTTGATCACAATGGAACAAAACCAAAACCCAGACAGCTCGTTTTATAATTTATATACTTCAAATATTTGCAATGCATCTGTGATGCACCCTAATAATCACAGTGCATTTTTAACTTGGCAGAATTCATTTGAGAGTCCAAAAGTTGAAAGTCCAAATTGCTAAGAAATTTTTCTATTCCTCTTTATGAATGCATTGTGTCTTTGCTTTCCTGTTTCATTATCCACATTGCCTTGCCGGTGACATTACCGAGTAACACATGGTTACGCACCCAACACGTTACCAACATTCCATACCATTTCTCCGCGTTTTACCTTTGTCTTACATATAAAGTGACCTGTATCCTTAGTTTACTGTGCTCATTTTTATTATTACTTCACCTTCTACATTACCATCTAAATATCCCCTATTGCTTTCATTTCAGATAAGCTGAGCTGTGGCCTGCACAGGTGTGAGGAGCCGTGCCACAAGGGTAACTGCCCTTCCTGCTGGCAGGTGAGCTTTGACGAGCTCAGGTGTTACTGTGGCGCTCAGGTGATCTATCCACCGGTTGCTTGTGGCACGAAACCACCGGAATGTAACCGACAGTGCACGCGACAGCACAACTGTAATCACCCGGTAAGTTAATAATAATAATAGTAACGACAATTTAATGTGGCCATGCTGCTACAAGGGCGCCTCACAAGCAGGTTATCACGGGCTTTGTGCTCAGCTGTTTTTCTTTTGACTATTGTTCTAATTTTTTTATCCTGAGGAACAATGAAAATGAGGTCTGCTGAGCTGTACTGAGTACACTGATCCTAAAATGGGAGGGGGAAGTTTGAAGAGCATGGTTTTATTATTTCCAGCCCTTGTATGCTGAGCTTAAGAAAATGAAGTTGCTAATACGTATACTCTGTATCAATAGTTTGTTCTGACAAGTCTTTGTTGAAGCTGTGCTGTACATATTTGCAATTACAAATTCTCAATTGCAAGTTTATGATTACAATTCTACCATTACAATTTAATTACTACTTACTTAGGATTATAATTTTATTTGTAAATTTACTTGCAAGTACAATTTTACACATCAAATTTTCAGTATACAGTTTTACAGTGCAATTTACACGTAGTTTTGCAAATTTTACAATTTTACAACTATACATTTTACAAAGTCTACATTACAAATATAATTTTTACAACTACCGCTTTACAAAGTCAGTTTTGCATTTACAGTTTTGCAATTGTAATTTTTTGCAAAAGTTACTATTTTGCAATTACAATTTCAGAATTTTTAATTGCGCAAATTATGACAGTTTTTCATTGAATCGCATGACAATACATGATGCTGTGACTGTTCCTTCGGTTTCCTAGGCAACGCATCATTGCCACAGTGAAGAGGTCTGTCCTCCATGTACAGTGCTGATGGAAAAGTGGTGTCTCGGTCGGCACCAACTGAGATGCAGTATTCCGTGCTATGTGACGGAGATATCTTGCGGAATGCAGTGTGGAAAGGAACTGCCGTGTCTCGTCCACAAATGCCAACAGTCTTGTCACAAGGTAGCAGATTAATTTTGCCGGACTGTATATAGGTCGTGCTTTTGCATATAAAATAAGTGTGTAAGTATATGTCCTTTATTAATTGCAGATCCACAAACTGGATGAGGGGTGGGGTAGTGGTTAAAGTGGTTTGTGTGAGCAGTGAAAACGCTGAATGTGTGAGCAGTGGGAATGCTGATGAAGAGTTTTATTGGAATACCTGTGATTCCAGGGTTCCATCTTGATGAGCAGTGGGAACACAAGCCAAGAATTTTTAGAGCAATGGGAACGCCGTTACAACGCGTTCCAACCCACTTTTAACCCTGGGGGTGGAGTGGGACAAAATTGGAGGAGAAAAGAGAGAAAATGGGTTGTGGAGATAAGGAGAGGGTTGAGAGAGAAAGGGGTTAGGAAGGGAGAGTAGGAGGGCTGACATTAATGAGGTTATGCCTTACTTGCAGCCTACTCCATAGCCATGTTTAATCATTCTTAATTAGTGAAAGCTCATGCTTCATTAAAAAAACTGGGCGAATCAGGGTAAAAGCGCTATGCGGAATCTATACACCGGACAGTGTATATGGTTTGCCACGGTCAAGCATTGTGCTGCCTTTGCCTCTGTTGACCCTTTGCTGTGAAATCAAGTTCCTGCCTTTGCTCAGATCTTATCTGGAGACACCAGGGGACCCAGTAGCGCAATGGATAACACGCTGGCGTAGAGTGCGAGAGGTAGTGAGTTCGAGTCCCCCGTTGGGTGGACATGCTTTGTAGACTGCTATTAGCGTCATGTATAGCAGGCTGTCTGTTCAGTTATTAGTTAAGTTTAATTAAGATTACTGCATAACTTGTAAATTATGTAAAGCACAGTGCGTCTTGCAGGCGTTTAATTAAAGAAAATATTATTATTATGATTATTATTATTGTTGTTATTACTACTGTTTCTGTTCTCTTTAGAACTTTTTCTGTTGGTTCTTCGCACTGGGATGACCTCTGAGTTAAATTATACCATGAGATGTGCTTTATAAGTGACTATGAATATTATTGAATAAAATAATTTTATTGAATGACATTTGGAATAATTTTCTGCGTTGTAGGGCCCCTGTCTCGAAGGCAAGGTCTGCACGCAGCCGTGTCCAATGATCCGAAGTGAGTGCGGTCATCCGTGCCAGGCTCCATGCCACCCGGGCGCCCCTTGCCCTGCGAACGTCTGCAAGGCTGAGGTGACGATGCAGTGCGAGTGTGGACGTCGCAAGGAGAAGGGTCAGTGCATGAGAGGTCACGACACCGCAAGCAGTCACAGCGACTATTCGAAGATGACTGCTCAGTTTGTCGCTTCAAAGCTCTGGGAAGGACAGTCAATTGATTTGGCGGTTCTCTGTAAAGAACTCGGCAACAAAAAGACAAGGAAGTAAGTTATAATAAAAAACAATTATAATGATATTAATAAGAATTATGATAATGATGATAATAATAGTAATAGTAGTGCAGTAGGAAGTACTTAGTTATAGTATTGATAATAATTATATTGATATTAATAAGGATTTTAATAATGATAATGATGAAAATAATAGTAATAGTATTGCTCGGTAGTAAGTAGTAGTAATAGTAGTGCTGATATTGTATTGTATTTAAGCATTTTTGTAAAGCTCTTTTTGGTAGGGGGAACCATTATGAAGTGTTCCTATGCGGTGTGCATGGCCTCACGTGAAGAAGCAAGTTTTGAGAAGGGAGAAGATTATGATTTTTTACAGCACCATATTACAGCCAACGTCATTGGAAAGAGCACTGTACAATACAGTGTACATGCGTGCAAGAAGTCAATGTATTGTAAGAGGACCAACTTCATAATTTTGTGAAGAATGTGCCATATCTGGAGATATTTAAATTACAGCTCAAGACCTATCTTATTATGTTTTATGTGCACTTGTTATAGTGCCCCTTCAAGCTTCTTACTCAGAGTCGCTTCCGACTACAGTGCAGACACTGCATCTGAGTTTCACGCCGAAGCGCTGAGCAATTGCGAGTGAAGGACTTGCCCAAGTTCCCTACGCGATGGCTTGAGGTG
Organism: Lumbricus rubellus; assembly: GCA_945859605.1. Taxonomy (NCBI): domain Eukaryota; kingdom Metazoa; phylum Annelida; class Clitellata; order Crassiclitellata; family Lumbricidae; genus Lumbricus; species Lumbricus rubellus. Next base: position 37,507,340 of record OX243818.1, on the reverse strand, counting down.
GATTCCAACCTGCAGCCCTTCGGCTACTAAGCGACAAACATACCCATTACACCACCGCGCCCCACAAATAATATATATTAAATGATAATCATAATTATATAAGTCTCATTGTCTTAACACTCTGTAGTTTGTCTTAACACAGTAACCCTTTCAGGATAGATATTTGAACAGCATTGACAACATTTTTCTAGTTTATGTATTGGTTTTATTGACTTTTTTCTATTGACATTGTGTTGGTTATTGCAGGTTGCAGTGCAACTCAGAATGTTCGATCCAGGAACGCAACCAGCGTCTGGCGCTCGCCCTCGAAATCAAGAATCCCGATTTGTCTAGCAAGCTTGGCAATCCAACGTATTCTCCGTTCCTGAGGGACTTTGCCAAGCAGAATCTGACGTTTGTAGCCAGCGTTGAGAAAGCCCTGTCTGACCTTGTCACCGCTAGTCAACAGGTATAGTAGAATGCTGCTAACGTATTGTATTTAAGCGTTTCTAAAGCGCCTTTAGTAGGGTGAACCATTCAGAAGCGCTCCCAGTGCACAAACCTATGTGATAAGCAGGTTTTCAGCGGGGAGGATCCAGTCCTCTTTTATTTGTACAATTGTTCGATTTGAGCATCATCTAGGGTACAGAAGGGACATCTATGGAATTACTTAGTGGCAGTGATGCGTACATTCCGTACAACATTCAGCAGGCATCGGTTACGATGTGGAGTGAAGTTCCCGCTGGAATTCGTGGCAGGATTCTGCTAGGAAATTCACCTACGTCTTTTCACTGCCTGAAGACCTAGGCTTTCTGTTTTCACAGGCCTGTCATGCTGAGAGCGCTTCTGAATAGCTCTGCTGTGAGAAGCATTTTACACATTTTTTACTAGATCTAAATGTTGGAAGAGTTGGTCGTTCATTGCAATCTATTTTACAATAACATTGTTGATGCTTTTCCATCGGTACTGCTTCATCGACTGAGCCCCTTCCTCCACTTCAGTACGCCTAATGAGTTAAAAATTTTAATCTCTTAACAAAATTTGTATTACTCAAGTTTTTAACGTCTTGATCGCGAGCATTTACGTTGATTAACGTGCAGCAGTTCTGTTTTTAAGGAATTTTTAGAACTGCACAACTCCTTCTTTCCTTTCCCATCCTCCATGGTAAATTACTTGCAATCGGAGGACAATGACCATTTTTTAACTCGTTTTAACTGCACAGAAGTGCTTCTTCAACTGCACAAATCCATTTAGAACTGCACATTTTGTGTAAAACTGCACTTTTAAAAAACCTTTGATTGTCACTGTAATTATTCTTGTTTATTACTATTTTTGTTGGACAGCCAAAGTTTGCTCGTAAGATCCATTCGTTCAAAGTGATGCCATCCAACCAACGTCGCGTTGTTCATGAACTTGCTGAGTTCTACGGATGTCAGACGGAAAGTTATGATGAAGAACCAAACAAGAACGTCGTTGCCACTGCAGTCAAGTAAGCCACTTGTCATGTTTATTCGTTGATTTGCTTGATTAGTCATTTGTTATTTGCTGACGTTCTGCTGGTTTATGTATTGATTAGGTTGTACTGTGAGGGTTACTGAGAGCCACTTTACATGGGAGGGTTTAGGGTAATGGTAAACATTCGGGCACGAAGAGCTTACGGATGCGGGATCGCTTTCCGCTACCCTCCCAATTCATTTCATTTATTTCAAGAATTTATATAGCACCTCTTCAAGAAAACTACTCAGAGGTGCTCCCAGCCCAGCCACAATGTCCACTCAGCAGATAGCATTAGCGAAACATGCAGTGGAATGGGATGTTTGTATGTGCACTTGTTATAGCGTCCCCTTCAAGCTCCCGCTACTCAGAGGCGCTCCCGAATGCAGAGCGGACACTGCTTCAGAGTTTCACGCCGAAGCGCTGAACAATTGTGAGTGAAGGACTTTCCCAAGGTCCTTTAATACGCGGCGAGGTGGATTCGAACCTCGAACCTTCCAGCTCCAAGGCAACGACGCCACCACTACACCACCATCGCGCCCCATGGATGCAGTGCATGGCTGCCCACAATTGAATTCAACTAAGTACTGTAATATTATTTTTAGAGGTAGATGGTTGAAGTGGTGTAAAACTCATGATATGGTGTCTCTTTTTTTGTGTCGTTCAGAGACAAGTGTTGGCTGCCTAGCGTCACTCTGACCGCTCTCGTCCAGCGAGAACTCTTTCCGAAAGCTCCTCTTCCGATTCCCATCAACTGCAAGGAGGACCAGATCAGGTGAGGAGAGCAATCTCTCAAAGTTAATATTACCTTACATTTATCAAGTGCAATTTTAGCTACTGCATGTCAATTGGTGGCACTACTAATTAAGAGTCTGAGGAAAGGAGAGTCAAACCCTTGCTCTAAGTTGCATTATAATGTAAATGATCTGACTACCTAATTCATGCCACATGCTGGATTGGGGCTGTGCTTTCATTGTTCACATTCAGTACAGGGATTTGTTTAGAGCCTAGGTTACTACTTGACAGTGCTCCCGACCCAATATCGGCAAAAGAGGAGAGTTTTAAGATTGCGATATAATTCATTCATTCATTTTGAGAATTTATATAGCGCCTCTTCAAGAAACCTACTCAGAGGCGCTCCCAGTCTCCAGCCACAGCTAAAAAAAAAGGATTTGAGCGACTTATAAAAAGCAGGTGAATTTATTATTATTTAGATAATGTGTGAAAGGACTCTCAGCAGCAGGCGTGCGTATGGAGGAGGAAGCACATTCCAAACCACAGGGTCATCTTTTGTCCAATTATAATCTGAACATCATTACAGCTGATCTTTGCATTCTTACACTGGTCAGTTATGATAGCATATATGCAGTATTTTACAGTGATACGCTTAGAACCTGGCAGAGTAAATGTCTGGCTATATCAATCCCATGTTTTCACGAGTATCAGATAGGATACCCATTATTCAGCCCTCTCTTGTGCATTGGGAGCACCTCTAATTGGTTCACCCTATTAGAGATGTTTTATAAATGTTTCAATACAATATAATATGGATTTGTCTTGTGTTGCAGGTCGGCAGCACAGGCGGCCAAGCAGAGCACGCAGGTCTTTGCTCTTCCCAGCAGCACATCCAACTCCTCTTCGTCGAACAGAGCCAACGCAAGCGGACAAGCGTCAGGTTCATCGTCAAACCGTCGCAACAACGAACCAAAGATCGACTATTTCGACTTCACCGACTGAGTCGAAGGAGTCTCGCTTTGCTTCTTCAAGAGTCGAAGGAGTCTCGCTTTGCTTCTTCAAGAGTCGAAGTCTTGCTTTGCTCCTTCAAGAGTCGAAGTCTTGCTTTGCTGCGTCATGAGAACTGACTTTGGAAAGTCGTGGGGGACGAAGTACTTTAGGTGACGAGAACCTCTGTACACAGATGACTTAGCGTGATACCAGAACCCGTGTGTTTTGAGCGATTAAAGAAGTTGTTTGGATTTTTAGATCAATCCGTGAGATGTGATTGATTTTGCAATGTTGCTCGTGAATGTGAGCGGTACGAGGTTGCTTATGGGAACCTTGTGATTGTGATCTCAGTAGTTAAAAAGTGCTGTGTGACACTTTAAGGATAAGGGTGTGTTAAAAGCCAATGCAGCCAGTTAACCCTTTACCCGTTTGCCCCAAAAATATTCGCTGAAAACATGGGCTTAACGGGAAAAATGAACGTGTAAAGGGTTAATTAATGTGTTGGAAGCTAAGTACAAACCACTATATTTTTCGCTAATGTTGTGGTATGCATACAAAGCTGCCATGTGGTGGCCTGCCATCCATGAAGAGAAGGATGCAGATTAGCTGCTAAGTTGGATCCATATGGGATAAGAAAGATCGGAATGCGGTACGGATGTAGGCAGGAATTTGTGATTAGGCGAGTTTAGTTTCATGCAGAAAGCCTACAAGGTTAAAGAGATACTTCACTTAACAAAGCTTGGAGTTATAGTAACCGGGTATCAATTTTCTCCAATGCGAATATCAGTTTAGAAGGTTTGTGGTAAGTAGTTCTTGATTTTTCTGGCAGCTTTTGCTTCTGCTTTTGCCACCGAGACAATGTGTGCCATTTTGAAGTGATGTTGATTTAGTTAAATTCGGCAGTACTACGATGTTTTTGGCCTTTTCAGTTTTCTTTGCTTGTTGCCAGTTGGCTTGCTCATTTTAGTTGATAGTTTGTGTTTGAACTGGGCATGTGAAGAAAGAGATTGGAGTACATGCCAATCCCGTTTTATGTGTATTTGGAGGTTATACAGTGTTTGTCGATGAACTCTCCAAAGCACTGGAATAGATCTTTGCTGTCACAGTGGCATTGAGTGTGCATTGAAGGTATTTTACTGAATATGTGGAAAGTGGAGATTTTTCAGAAAACAATTTGTTCCTTGGGCGTGCCGTTTGCCGCTTATTAAAACTGGGAGTCATGTTCTTGTATTAGAGACCATGAGCATATCTGATGAGTTGTTAACTTGGTGTAATATTAAAATTTTGTTCTATGTTTGATTTGACACTTGTCAAATGTACTTTGATATTATAACTTATTTGCCCTTGAACAGGTGTGGTACACTTTGATTGTGCATGGCTAATATTATTATTGTATTGTATTGTATTGTATTTAAACATTTATAAAGCGCCTCTAGTAGGGTGAACCGTTCAGAGGCGCTCCCAGTGCGCAAGGCCCCGCGAGAAGAAACAAGTTTTGAGAAGAGACAAAGCAGAGGAGAGACTGCCAGCAAGAAGTGTAGAGCGAACAGAAGGAGAAAGGGCATTCCAAAGAGAAGGACCAATTGAGACAAATGATCGAGACTGAGCCATAGCAGTTCTAGACCGAGGAACCAAGAGGTCAAATCTGGTGGATGAGCGAAGTGGACGGTGGGAGGAAGCCGAGTGAGGACAAAGTAAAACATTAGTCAGATATTTTGGGGCAAGACCCCGTTGAGCCTTAATGATCAGAGTGAGGATCTTAAATTGTGTGCGAGCACGGAGAGGAAGCCAGTGAAGTTCATGGAACATAAAGGCAGATATGTGAGAGTACTTGGGAAGGCGGGCAATCAATCTAGCAGCTGAGTTGAGAACCGACTGAATCGGTGAAAGACGAACTTTAGGAAGACCAACGAGGAGAGCATTGCAATAGTCAATTCGTGAACATATAAAAGCATGAATTAAGGTAGTGAATATGGAGGAGGAGACAGAGCGACGAATGACTCTGAGACGTCTTAAATGAAAATAAGATGAGCGTGTAACATTGGAAATATGCTCAGTAAAGGTAAGTGAGCTATCAAGTACAACACCCAGATCCCGCACACTTGAAGAGAAGGAAAACAGCGGGAATTTTTCAGAGAGCAGAATGAAATTAAGCTTCTGGAGCTGCTGGGGAGTACCTAGCCAGATGAATTATTATATTTATGCCTCGAATGTTCTGGTTGTGGTATTCGTTTTGGTGCCCTATAAACACCTGCTTAGTTCTAGTTAGAAATGGTCAGTTATGTGGATATACTGTTTTCTTTACCTCTGATAATTCCTGGTTGTCAACATATAATTTGTAGGAAAGTTCTTGGTTTTCATTGTTTTAAGCTTAGCTGTACGCTTTAAAAAGAAAGCAACAGATGGAAAGAAAAATAAAGTTGCATTGGATATTATTATATCAGTATTATTATTATCATTAGAATCCGTAAGTTGCAAACAGTTTAATAAAATATTCAAGACAACTGTTAACAATTCAGCCTTACAAAAGCAGCAAAATTGTTATTGACAGGTTTTCAAAATCAACTTTAAAAGCAGAAAAATACCAGTAATTGGATTTTAGAAGTAAGAAAACTGACAACTCTATTTTCATTTCAAAACTCTAAAGCAATTTTTCATAGAAAATGAGAACAAAAGTTTTCCTATTTCTCTCAAGTGAAAGAAATTCATAACAATTAAAATCAAATATAAAATTGTTAGTGAATTTGTCTAAAAGAAGACAAAGAAAATTGTTAACCATTTTAATGCACAAAGATAAGAATTAACAAGCTAAAGATATAATATTAATTACAGTATTAGTATGATAAATATTCTACACGAAGCCTAACACTTAATTAAATTAGGGCCTACACTGTATTATTATAATTCGTATTACATAATAAGTTATTAACAAATTTCATATTATGTAACATACAATTGAATAAACAATAAAGTTAAATTTAATCATCAAAATCTAAACAATTGCACAAGACAATTTGAAAACTAAAACTACAAACTGCATAATTCAGTTACCGGTATTCAATTATTAGTATTATGAAAACATGTGTAGGTCTACAGTAAACTCACAATTGAAAAATGGCAAAAAAATTACATCAGAAGCTAAATAAGTTTCCAAATCAGTTGGAATGAATTCAACATTTACAAATTCTATATATGAATAACTTCATAAATTCCTTCTATTTTTCAAGCACATTATTCCCTTAGATATCAGACAGTGACACTGACACCACAGTGCCTTGTAATAGAAACACAACCATGGGACTAGAGCCCCAGCACATATCATGGCAATCTATCGGTTCAGCATTCTAAATTACTTGCCATTGCATGGGTTTTAGCATTGACCGTATGCAAGTTGGATTAACGAAAGCGATTTCTTGCCAGATAGAAGTTGAATCAAAAATAACTATGCTTAAATAGAAGTGAGATTGATGAATAGATTTTTGCTTAAATAGAAGTTGGACTTGTGAAAAAATTAATGCTACATTGGGCAAATAATTTAGAACCCTAAGACGACAGATTACCACATCATATCCTGTTTACCAAGTTGTCTAGTAGTTTTGGTCTCGCTAACGTTTATGGAGTATTCCCTCGTAGGTAGCTGGGGCCAGACTAGATATACATGTATAGTGGCAAGATCAGCTTGCAAGTGGCAAAGTAAGACATCACAATTTAGCAACTGAAGCAACACGCAGACCTTGGCTTCATCCTTCGTACTGCATCTTGACTGGGTTTGTCCTTAGACTTCAGAAAGAGACAAGGACAAAAGGCAGGACTGAATGTTCAAGGTCACAGGCTTAGGTCAATTTGAAAAAAAGACCAATACCTTCCCCATCAGCTAATTCGGCTAAACTTTCAAGTCAAGGTCATAATGGACAGAGATGCCAACTAAGAAACCCATCACGAAATCGGTAAAACCGTAGTTTACGCTGCTAAATTATTGTATATTGTCAAGTGTAAAATGGAAACTGGATTGATGCAAATAATTGTTTGCACAAATGGAGGTCAGATTGAAACTATGTTTCTGTCAATAGAAGTTAGGTTTTCCCATAGTTTGGCCTACTTCATTGATCTATCTTCTACTGAAACATAGAGTTTCATCAATCCAGCTTCCATTTATGCATAAAATTAATTCCATCATCCAGTGTCTATTTAAGCAAAGAATTACTATCTTCATTCAAACTTCTGTTTAGGCAAATAATTTTTTAAATATACAATCCAGTTTCCATTTTCAACTGACAGTATTGTCAATCCCTGCAGACTTGCAGATATCAACGAAAGTGTATCTGACAGGAATGTAATACGTAAAATAATGGTACAGATTGTATATACAGTCGTAAAGGCAATTTACGCTGATTGCACATTTGCAAAAATCATAGAGAAGTGACTGTAATTATGATCAGACAAGTTAAACAGACAACTGCAAAAACATCTTTCTCAAAGTTAAACTTTTATAATAAACTCCAAATTTACGAAGTGCTACTCTAGAGCCAAGTGCAAAGAGATTACTCATGAGTGATGCGTCATATTAGAGAGAGAAAGAGACAGACGGACAGACAGACAGAGACAGACATACATAGAGACAGACAGAGAGGGGGAGGAGGGAAGCAGGGAGAGAGATAAGACAGAGATTACATATTAGTGGCAAGAATGCAAAAAATGGCCAGACACTGAGATACAAGAATACATCTTAGACCTCAATAAAGCCGAGGCCGTTTTCACCGATTTCTGAGGTTTTTGCATAGGAAACTTTCTTTTCAATCTGTATGCAGTCTGATTAACATAACCGGATACTAATAATTATAATATCACACAATTTATTAATATAAAGCCCACGCATCAAACGATGACGTTGAGCAATTGTGATTGAAAGGTTTGCTCAGGGTTCCTATATTATGTCAAACCTGCAGACTCCCTGCCAAAATGTCCATTTGGGCCCATAGCCCTCCCCCCTCCATAAACAGTTAACATGGGTCCATTATAATGTCCATGTAAATCCTGGTAGAGCTTTAATTAACAAAGCATTCTGAATAACCAATATTGCTACAGTGTCCCACAGGTCTCCACAATTATAATTACATAGCACCATTATAATGCAAATGCTTTGGTAGCTACACATAATATGTGTATTATTACCGGTAGGCCCTATTTAAAATCTGTTGTGGTTCATTGTATGCCAATGTAAAAAACAAAATTCACAAGGTTATAATTCTACGGTTGAGTTCCACGTTCTGTGCATTTTGCTCATGAACAAAATACACATTCTTAATGTCATAATATTACATCATATGGAATAGAACAGAGAGGTAGAGATACTAGCAGGCCTACCTCGATGGTGCTAATATCCATACATACATATATACACAATACACATGTTGTTTAGCAATTTTATTTTGGCAAGCAGGCTACATACGAATGTTCTTTAAGCATGAGATTTCATGTGTTTAACCGTGGCAGTAAATATATTCGTTTGATGAAACAAATGATTAGCAAATAACATTGGATAACATAAGTTACAAATAATTATACTTATTAGGAAGACAGAAAATTGCAGAAAAGAAAACAGCGATTCGACTTCCCTGCAGATTATAAAGCTGACACACTGCCGGTAATTTATAGAAGTTTTCCAGATAGACAATATTTATAATATGCAGAATGGTCCAGAAGATACAAACGAATTACAGGAAGTTCAAAAATGATTGGACGATAAAAGTAAAACTGAAGAATTCACAAACGTCTTAGAAAAGTTGACAACAAATACCTACAATAAGAAAGAAAATCTGACAAAAGAAGAAAATCACATTAATAATTATTATCATGGTTTTCGTTCACAGAAAGTTCTTCATTCAGGACAAGCATTTGCAAAGATATACTTGTAACACTTATTCACAACAAATATCCTCATGAAAAAAAACAATATTTCACAGATATATCATTGGGATAAAAATAGATAAACGCACAACATACAACTCTATGGATAATAATTAATCCAGACATTATTTTTTTCACCGAATTCTTTGCAAAGAAACTCGTAATTTACGACACAAACCAACAAAAATGCGGATAATTATGTACAGCAACAATTATTCTAAGAGAAACTAGAAATAACTTCGAACAACACAACAGATAATTTTACAGGTGAAATAAAAAAAAGATATTTTACAACATACATCGAATACGAACACAACCTTAGGAAACTATAAGACGCATAAAAAAATAAACATTTACCAGTATATCACGAGAAATATCTTGAGACATAGAAATGGATGCTTGCTACAGTTACTAGAGCTACTAGCTACTATCACAAGAAACGCAGCACATCACAACAAATACGTCTACGAAGAAAACGAATAATTCACGCTAAATACGAAAAAAATGGCAGATTGCAATTAATAATAATTACTGAAAAAATCAGATTATTCGCAAACAAAAGAAATCACCTGACTAAACATTGATTCATGTCACAGCACTGACTTGGAAGCAATTATGTCCATCTGTTTGCATTAATATCTGAGTTTCTATCTGTCTAAGTTATTCTTAATAACATGAAATCTGTCTACATTGTCTTTCATGTTACCATCTGTCAGTCACACACAACAGTATTGACTATTAATGGTTGCCCTCTAACCATCTAAACTAGGAAACAAATACAAGGTCATATTGAAATGGAAATGTAAACAAAGGCATGAAATACTTATAGTAACCAAAATTTCTACTTAACCCATCTGCAGGCCACTAGACGCACAGCCACGCGATGCTAGAATTCAAGGAAATGAGCATGTGTCTATCTGGAAATCTAATCTAGGGCATATTCTAGAGTTACGGTGATCATATATTGTGGAAATACCCCCACAGTTTCAGATGGGGTATGCCCTCTAGTTGCGTCCCTGTTATAATTCATGCCAGAATGAAGTGTGTAACACAGAGATGTTCCACCATACTGCAAAATACTTAAACGCTACAAGAAAACTGAGAGAACAAACGTCCACACTGCCTCTAATATCTAATATCTTATCCAAAAGAGCAATATCAAGACTATATTGGCAAAGTACCAAGGTACACAACAAGGGTAAACTTTAATATTACAATCAGTGTCAGGCACAGTTAGCAGCATAAGTACCGTACAAGTTAACCTGTGACATTTTCCTCTCTGTGCTACAAGACTTATCCTTTACAAATTGCTTCTACACCTCACTGCTTTACTCAACTGATTTTCAAAATATTTACCTGATGACCGTTTGCTTTTGGTGTGTGTGATTGGTTGGTGTCATGTGCATAAAACGATTGTGCTATTATTAACATCAGCAAATAACAGTATATTTAATCATCACAATATGTTTGAAACTGCCCATAAGCTGACTGTGTTGTTGGACCTCAGACTAGAATAGCAGAAAAAGAATAAAAAGCGTCTGATAGCATTGATTGCCTGTAGCGTGAACACTTTTATCGCTAATCGATAACTTATACGTAAATCATATTACAATGCCATACACAAAACTCACTGCTATACTAACATGCCTTGAAAAAGCATTACTGTGCTCAAAATAAAAAACTCAAACACACTTAAATATTTACTCAAAGTAGAGAGCTGATGTACTCCAAGCTTCAATTCGTGCACTCACAATAGTACGCTTAACTTAAATGCACTGGTATACGTTGCGTGCTTTTACACTTATGCGTAAATATACTTTACACTTAGTAGCCATATGCACATAGATCACAAACTGAGACACTACAACAGAAAGACTACAACAGAAACACTATATGCTACATCAGAGCCTCGCCCTCTACTGACGTAGCGAAACTACACGATAATTAATTATGGTACAGCGAATCAAAGGCTTGTTGGAACAGCACCAATCACTACATAAAACAACTCGAAGCCACACAGCATTGTGTCATTGCACATTACGCAGCATCAGAGAGCATCATTAGACAAACGTGTGTATCATTAGACATACGTGTTCAATGTTGGGAACTGTCAAGTGTAATATAGATGTTAATGCTAATGGTGGTGATATTATATAAAAAAAGTAATAGCAACTTTTAGTTTTGAGATAAATTCATTAATAAATTGATGAAATGCAAAAATCTAATTAATATTAATATCAAATGCTATCATTTGGGGGGAGGGACAGCTTAAAGCCTGGGGATCAAATCTACATTGGGTAAAATCAGTGTAATTGACACCAGCATAAACTAACTGAATCCTAGCGTAGGCTAACTGAATATCAGTGTAAACAAACTAAATCCCAGCGTAACGCAACTGAATCCCAGCATAAATAACTGAATCCCAGCATAAACTAACTGAATTCCAGCATAAACTAACTGGTTCCCTCGCAGCGTAAGCTAACTGAACACAATTGATGTAAAATACACGGACGTAAATTGATCCCAGCGTAAACTACGTGAGTGAATCCCAACGTAAACTAACTCTGTGCATCAGCATATTAAGCCAGTCATTCCAGAATATCATACTGCTAATTTTACAAACAAATTTCATTCAGAAAGCACGTTACAACAAAATGTAGCACAGCGTTCTTTGCATGACATAACAAAACAACAAACTTGACGGGGGTGCTTCGCAACCATTGCAAAGCACCGTTACCCACAACAATCGGTGTCTTCAGAACTTGGTGAAGTTCTTGAACATGTCTGCGAGTCGGTCGATGGGCGATCCGTCTCGTCTGCGCGAATCTTTCGTCGTCGTCTGGTCTGCTTTGATTCTCGGTTCATCCGGACGGTCTTGTCTTGACGACGGAATATTCCGATTCGTATCGTAGCCCCCACCGCGGCCAGTTGCCCCAGCGACGGAGGCCGGCGGCAACGGCTCCGGAAGCTTCCTTGGTTCCCGCGACTCGCGCTTTTTCTCGGAAAAACGGAAAGACGTGGAATTCCCCATTTCATTCTCGACATCTTTGTGCCTTCCGACGTTGCCTCTCGTCTCAACTGTCGTCTGAAGCTCAGGTGCGTCCCTCTCAAACGGAGCAAGGTCACTCGGATGCATGTTGATCGGGTGGTGGAGCAGCTCATCCTGATTGGCCGACGAAACCGTGTCGCCTCGACCCAGATTTGTGCGATCCGATTCGGCAGCGCTATCACCGCTAAGCTCGCATCCGCCCGATCCAGGTCGTGAGTTCTTCGATGGAACTATGGTGTCGTTGCTTGGATTGCGTTCCATCCGCTCCGGGATCAGTCCCATGATTCCGTCTGGACTGTTGAATTCCGTGTCGCTGGAGAGTAGGTCGGGAGTGGCCAGGTAGAACTTGCCGATGTTCTTGTCGTGTAGTGGTGTGGCTGATTGGGAACTCTGTGTGCTGTTCGATGACTGGCGTTTGTAGCGAGAAAAGTCGTCGGAATCAAGAACGTGCTCTGGACTTCCGAATGAACTCGATGGTTTCAGTACACCCTTCAGGACATCTCTCACCTGCGGAAATAGAAATTGAAATTGTTTGGATATAGTCACCTTAAAAAGATACTTAAGTACATCAGTTTCTTGTTCCTAAATATAGCATAGAAAGATTAGGACCTGGAGCAATTGCTCAATGCGGGAATGGGTTAAAAAGTTACTTAAGTACGTCATTTTCTTGTTCCTAAATATAGCATAGAAAGATTAGGACAACTTAGATTTGTAGAGACCTGGGGCAATTGCTCAATGCCATGAGATAGTGCATCAATGTACAGTAACGATGATGGTAGTGATGATGAAGTAGTGATGATGGTAGTGATGATGAAGTAGTGATGATGGTAGTGATGACGAAGACAACAACAACAGCAGTAATAAAATATGACAATAACAAGAAATACACGAAAAAACATTCGATTATCTGTTTAAAAATCAATAATAATAATACCTGGTAATAGATTTTGTTGATTAATGGCATATGATGATAAAAATAATAATAATAATAATAATAATAATAATAATAAAAATAATAATAATAATAATAATAATAATAATAATAAAAATAATTAATCTTATTACCTGTTTGATGCCAGCCAACGCTAGAAGCATCTCATCATCATCAACGACTTCATCGCGTCGAAACAGAGATTTCTGTATAACATCTGCACAACGATAAACAACAATCAATTTATCACAAAAGGTAACCTGAAGACAATGCGACATCTAATCCATTGTAAATCCATTTTATCACAAGGTAAGGTAAAAAAAAGTAACGAAAGTTATGTCAGTCACCTGCAGGTAAAATAAGGTACGCTAAGTAACGTAAAATAGTGTAAGTCTGTGGTATGGAGAACTGTGTTAATATCATCTGCCCTTTAAATACTACCAGATCAGGCCAACTAAGTGCCACAAATCTGCCTGCACACTGCAATCTGACAATTGCAAAGCGAATTCTCTGATCCATTAATGAGATGCAATAGATATCTGCACCCGGTTCAAGATCAGAGACGTTCTAATAGACAACAGCCACATATAGTCAATAGACAGGCCCAACCCTATCCTCATTTCTCTTATCCATAAACGTCTAGATAGATTAGAAGTCTATAGTCACTACAGCAGCTTGTTCCACTGAGAAATCGGACACCAACTCAGTGAGTCAACTTTTGAGTCCAGGGCTCCGAGTCCTGACAGTCTGAGTCCAGTGGCGGTGCCAAAATAGCCTCCAAAAGAGATGGTCAAGGTTTTTGCACAGAAAAAACGAAATATGCTCGAATTAGCCTTCCCCCCCCCTAAAAAGGTAATCAGGTTTTGGGGGGAACAAGGAAAATGAAATATTTTCAAGAGGTTTAGACCAAATGACTTTATAAAAAGGTCGTCAGCTTTTTCGGACTGGGAAAATGATTGATTTTTCCTGAGATTGAGACGAAATGACTAAAAAAAAGTCATCAGGTTTTTTTGGACTGGGAAAGGTATTGATTTTCTTGACCAAATGACTAAAAAAGAGGTTGTTAGAAATTTTGGCGAATGTATGTCTCGGCCCATGGGCTTCAGCCCCCAATAACTGAAATCCTGACGCCACCACTGTCTGAGTCCACAGAAAATCGGTCTCGAGTCAGACCGGAGTACTTTGCCGGACTCAAGTACTACAACACTGGTATAAGAACACTATATATATATTTTAATAGCGCATTTTCATCAGTAGCACACAAAGTAGCTTACCGATGTGTAGGTCGAGTTCGACAGCACAGCGTCTACACAGACTATCCATATCACTAAGACAACTCAACGCTTTCATGATCTCCTGCTCTGTTGTCTTACCCTAACACCACACAACAACAACACACTTGTACAACACACATTATCATTATTTAGCATCAATTAGAAAATCCTAGAGTACTAGTGTCCACCCACTTCTTTACACAAATAAAGAAGTAATTGTTTCAGAACTTAATGTCCTCACCTTGTTCCGTCCATTGATCTAAGAAACAGTTAGGCTATTCATTTCCCATGGATTACAATTCCTGACAATGATCTCGTCCAAAGCAGCCATCAACTTACGCCTTTGACATTATGATAAAGTGATTGCCATGTTGCAAGTGACAAAGACTTCATCTTTCTCAAGCATTTCTTGTCCACCTGCCTCTCCGTAGTCTGTACTATGAAAACAAACCAGATGATTTAGTTCTGGTGCATTTTATTTTGAAGTGACAAGAGCCGAGCCTACTAATCACAATTCCCATTTATCGTATTAGGAACTGATGGATGAATAGATTGATTAGATCAGCGGTTCCCAACCTTTTTTGACTTGAGGGCAACTTATTCTTAATTGAAGGACATTAGGAGGTCATAAGGCTAAAATTTAATCAACTAAAAGCATATAAAATTGTTGTACGCTAATTGAAGCAAAATAGAATGTTTTAGGTTTTTTATAGACGTCAGAATAAAATAACTTGTAATAGAAAATAATTATGTGTTATACCCTGTCCAAAATGTCAATTTTTTCATATATGTTTGTTAATTCTTTGAGAGATGAGGACCATTTTTTTTAGGTCTGGCGGGCCACTTTTGGTCCGCAAGCCACGGGTTGGGAACCACTGGATTAGATCATATAAAATGAAGATTAATCTGATGGATTGATTAAATCGGACGATTAAGACATCCCAGACCAACCGGTTGCTTCTGTTGTTTCGTTGACTGTCTCCTTCCTCCGCGATTTCCAAGCACAAAGAACCTTCCTTCCTTCTTCGGCGACGTATTGTTCCCTCCGTCGCTCGACGCCAGACTCATCTGCTCAAGGTGCGAGCAGCTGCCGTCCATCGATCGAGCACTCGACGTCTCTAGCCGAGCGAGACTCTGCGTTGAAAGGTTCGACCGCAGACCGTGATGGGCGGATGATGATGATGCAGGGTGCATCAGGGATCCCTCAATCTGCGAGAGGCTGGCAGTTGATCCCTTGCGCTTCACCGTCTCCTCTGGTGATACCTCGGCTGTCATCGGTCAAATCAACACACGACAGGTCAACAGACGGATGAATAACATTAATTTATCATGTGTCACAGTGCTGTCCAACCTTTTTGACGCCGAAGAACTTTTCTTGAAGCCAAGAGCCGCACCGGTGAACTCAAAAGCAACAACCATAGGTTGGACAGCACTGATGTACCATGTGGTATCAATTGATTTATATAGGACTTCTTGCAGAATCACTATTCAGAGGTAAGAAAGGATTGAGCCTTGGTAAGGTAAGATAAGCGAAAGTCAGGTAATGCAAAGATATGATAAAGGCTTAAGGTGAAGTATTCTGAAGTCAGGTATCAAAAAGTTGAAGTAGAAAGTTCTCGAGACCTTCTCACGATGCTGAGACATCTTTACGGATTAATGCATAATAATAATAATAATAATAATAATGATAACAATAACAACAATCATAATCATAAGAACGTAAGTCTATCGCTTACAATCCAACGGTTTAACGCAGTAGCGTTTAGGGGCACTTTCGCCAGCCAAAAAATCGACGATTAGGGCCATTCTGGACTGATTTTTAAGCAAGTAGTTAGTAATAAAGTCCCTGAGGGATCCTAAATACTTAGGAGCAAAAAATCATACGAATATGATCATTCCCTCTTTTACGAATTAATGATTAAGTTAGTTAGAGATCATCTGTACCTCGAGGCATGTAAATAAAATACTAAGAATAAAAAATGATAAAAAAAATAATAAGATCGGGATCAAGCAAAAATGAAGGAACATGAAATAAGCTCATGACTGTGCCGCAACAAAGGAACATCACATAAGACCAAAAGATCATGCCCTGATCATGCCAAAATAAATGAACTTCGCATAAGAATGATCTCACCACCGGGTGACATGTCTGTGATGAGATTCATCGGTTCACTCGTTGACTTTGACAGAATCGTTGACTTTCCACCGATGATCAATGAACCGGGTCTGCGTCCTTTCGCCATCGAATTCCTCTGGTTCTGCGTTGTCTCTGTTAAACAATTACATTAAACCTAATATTATTATCATTATTATTTTTATTGTTAGGGTAGAAAAATTCATCAGGCGCTAAGAAGTCATATAATTAAAGGTTCTCGTCACCACCGAACAATAGCTCAAACCATCCATCCTGTGCTCAATCCCTCTGATGCTCATAGGGATTAATGACAGTATAGACGGATTGAGCGCCTCTGCATACATTTCTGAAGCGGCGCTATATAACAAATTTTCAATCAATGATTGATTGGCCACTTGAATGAATGGTTGTGTGGTAAAAAGCAGATTTGCACAAATTCGGAGATCTGCTGGATAAGAAATCTGATCTCTGTAACATATACCTAATTGCCACTACACCTCACATTCTCGTAAAAAAAAGACAGTAAAACATCTATTTAAATTAAGTGCTGATTACTTCGTGAACTGGCTCCCTGGCGTGGAAACGAGTTCTCCCAGCTGTTCGTGCCGAAGTTGTTTGGCTTCTGGTATTGAAGGTCGGGAGGTTTTGGTCTCTCCTGCAGAAAGACATCATCCAAGAGAAATGAGGTCAATAGAACAAATACTGAAAATCTAATTATTAGCAATTAAATCGAGACAAAATGGAAAGTGAAAATTGTAGTGGATTGGATGAATACAACTCGATGAAATAACAGATAGATTGACAGATAGTGAGATTGTTGGGTGGGAATTAGTGGATGGAAGGACTGATGGATGAATTGATGAAAAAATTAATGGACAGATGAATGGATAGATAGATTGACATATAGATGGGTGGGAAGATTGATAGATGGAAGATATGGTGAATGGATTGAAGAATTAACGGACAGACAAATAGATAGATCGAAAAACGGATGGATTGAAAAAATGGATGGATGGAAAAACGGATGGATTGAAAAACGGATACAAAGATGGGCGAGTGGATTGGAAAACTCACATACACATAGATGGATGGATATAAGACAGATGAATGGATTGAACTATGGATGGCTGGATGCATGGATAAGTAGGTGGACATGTTAATGAGCTCACGTGTGGATCTCTGAGGTGGAGGGCGTGGCTGATGAAGTGTTGGACATCAACGATTGGCGGATATTTCATCAGCAGATAGAGACAGGACGGATAATCACTCGACAGCACTGCAACCACAACACACAAATGTCAATCAACGCTCATTTGCATATATACCGTATTCTATCAAAGGTCGGCCCATTTGGAAAAATTTACCGAAAACTATGAGATAGATCAATGCAAGTTCACCATGAATTTTACTAGAAAACATATTGGTGTTGACTAAATACATGGACGCTCGCATGTAGGGGCAAGGATGTCGGGCACTCACCCTCTGGGAAATTGGCACCTTTTAAAACTGCTACGTTTTAGTTTTTAACAGATTTTCTAAGCGCTAAAGCGTAAATAAAATGATAGAATGGTAGGCTGCACATTAGAAAGCATTTTTATTAATCCAAATTCTATTTAGAAACCTCTGAAAGAAATCCATAACTATATTCCGATAGACCTATAT
Organism: Lumbricus rubellus; assembly: GCA_945859605.1. Classification (NCBI taxonomy): domain Eukaryota; kingdom Metazoa; phylum Annelida; class Clitellata; order Crassiclitellata; family Lumbricidae; genus Lumbricus; species Lumbricus rubellus. The sequence continues at coordinate 37,489,185 of OX243818.1, read as the reverse complement.
TATCTGCGTTGCATTTGTCAAGCCAATGGATTTTGCCCCTTCTGCAAAAACATCCGAGGGCCCCCATATAGAAGTCGTATTGATGAAAAATAACAATGCTTCACTGAGAGACAGAAGACAAACTGACTAGCATCGTGCAGATAGAGCAGCATGGCGACGAAGACGTAGTCAACGAGATCGAAACTGATGGAGTCGGCGAAGATTGCGTCCCACAACATCAGCAACTCTTGCATCGCAAACTCACGACCAAACAACAAACGAATCCACCGACTGAAACAAAATAAAATGGTGATGGTAAAAGTAACGGTAATGATAAAAAGTAACGGTAATGATAAAAGTAACGGTAATAATAAAAGTAACGATAATGATAAAAGCAGCGGCAATGATAAAAGTAATGGTAATGATAAAAGTAATGGTCTTGTCTTGTCGTTAACCATCCTCGATCCGAGGGTTGGTCGCTTCATGAACAAGTTTTATCCATCTCCTCCAATATGTATGTATGTGTGTGTGTGTGTGTGTGTGTGTGTATGTATGTATGTATGTATGTATGTATGTATGTATGTATGTATGTATGTATGTATGTATGTATGTAATTAATAGTGTGTGGCCCTATGTTATTCTGCTATTTTTGTGTACCGCCACATATTCAACTTAACCTTATTTTTAATGTGTTATTGGTGTCTCCTTATCTTGATGGAATTCTGATTCTCCACATTTACTTATGCAAGATTTAAGTTTGTAAATGAGCCAGCCGAGTTTAAGCGGGTCTTTTAGACCTTTGTCGGCTGACTCATTGACCTGCACTAATATTAAATTTATAACAATTATTTCCTTGTTGAAATTTTGTTGTTGTTAATGTATGTTTCTGTTGTGTGATTATTGATGTGACATGCAAGTCAATAAATGAAAAAAAAAAAAAAAATGTATGTATGTATGTATGTATGTATGTATGTATGTATGTATGCAACTATGCATGCATGTATGTATGTATGTAAGAGCACTTGTAACAGTGCCCCTTCAAGATTCATACACCGAAACACATGAGCAATATTATTGCAAGTGAAGGACTTGAACAAAAAAGAAAGAAAAAGTAACGGCAATGTTATGACACAAGGTATCGGCATATATTATTTTCGAGTCTATGTCTTTTTAAAGTAGGTCAACCAGCAATCAAATGAATAACTCACTCAACAGACAGATAAAAAAATATCAAATTCATTTATTATTCAACAGTTGAACTCACAGGCAAAATAATAAATATCTCAATTAATATATCAATAACTGACAAGAGAAATAATTTAATTTAAAAAAATAATAATGACAAAACAAATGGCACAAATTCTCTGGAGAATTTCATCCATATTTATACCTCGATTAAAAGCCAATAAAACAATAAACGAAAAAATTTATAAAAATTATCCGTGTGTCGTACATTCCATAGATCTGAGGCGCAATATCCATCCGGATGAGGAATTCATAGAGTTCGTTGTCAAATCTTTTGAGAAGATAATCCTGGATGCGAGTCAGCTTTGTAACGATCACATTCGATGAAGGAAGGTCTTGGAAGCGGGAGAAGGGCTGGATGTTCAACATACTGTTCACCTGGAAAATTAATATCGACAGATCACATGCTTAGAATCAGATCCAAGGTCACATAAGGTAATGGCAGGAAGTGGTCGTGGTAAGTGTAAAGTTAATAAAAAGAGGTAAGTCATTCAGTAAGTTGCAAGGAAAGTGAACTGATAGACAAGTGGTACTTATGGTCAGGTAAATAATAAAGGTAAATATGGTATCCCATGTAAAATAATGAAATTAAGTTGTATATAATAGTATCTCAGTCAGTTGTGGGGTAAGGGGTATGATAGACAAGTGGAAAGGTATTGTTAGAAATTGAAGATAGGTGGTATGGTAATTTCAAAGTAATAAGATAAGAGCAAGTGAAATGACGAGTGAAAAGGTATATGGTACATTACCGTACATGGTAACATAAGGTAAGCAATGTTTTCATACATTCAAAACCGTATACCTAGAAAAAGATGTTTTACTCCTGCAGAAGAAGGTATTACCCAATGCAACGGAAGCTTACCTTGATACCAAGTGGTACTTCTTTGGACACGTACCACGGTTCAACCGTCTCCATGATCTGATAGAAGAGTGCACTGCAAGAAAACAACTAAGAATGCACACACAGACACACACACACACCAAAATGTTCTAAACACATGTATTGTCATACATACAGAATAAATATATCATCCTAATAATGAAAGTTATCCTCATCATGCCGTAAGTAGCTGTTTGATTGCTGTATGTGTTTCGGCAAAAAAGATTCTTTAACACATCTAATAGAAAATCTTCATGGACACATCTTGCACATGATTGATAACTTCAACTAACCATATTTAACCCTTTGAACCCCGAGCTCCCGTAACTCTATGTATAAGGCCCCACTAAAGCGGTCAGCCGGGTTCAAAGGGTTAAAAGAAAAATCACAAAACAACTTACTAAGCGTCATGCTCCAGAAATTCATGATTCAACACTTCTCTCGTCAGCTCTCTACAGCAGAACAGAGGAAAGAAAAATGAATGCAGACCCAACTCAAACTTCACACAAATGTATCTTGGTAATCTATCAATTCAGCATTCTAGACTAATTTCCATTGTATTGGTTTATTGGTTTTAGCATTGCTCAAATACAAGCTGGATTGATGAAAATAATTCCTGCCAAACAGAGGTTGAGTTGGATTGATAAAAAATAGTAGTGCTACTTTGGGCAAATAACTTAGAATGCAAAAACAATAGATAATCGTATTCCTCTGATTTTCTGGATATCCGCCTGCTTTGGTATTGGTGTACCACTAGTTGCAGCCTTGTGCTTAACACCCCAACGCATCAGATGTTACTAAATAGCCAACAATTCAATAACAATTAAATCCAATATCATTCATTCATTTTAAGGACTTAGTCCAGTGCTGTCCAACCTTTTTGACCCCGTGGGCCGCAGAAGCATAATCTTTTAAGCAGAGGGCCGCAATAATAAGATCAAAAGCAGCAGCTAAAATTTGCTGATAATTATTAACTGCTTTATGGAATTATTGTATTTTATTTAAAATTGAACAGTGTATAATACCATAAATGCTGCGATGGATGCTAATGCTGCGATGGATGCTTGGAATATCACTGAAAGACAGGAAGCAAAGTGACGACATCAGGAAGCTCGGTGTGGCGTGCATCACTGACAAGGCACGAGAGACCAGGCTGAGGTGGTATGGACATGTCACGAGAAAAGAGGAGAATAGCTGTGTCAAAAGAATCCTGCAAGCAGAGGTATATGGTCGACGCAGTCGGGGACGACAGAAGAAAAGATGGGAGCACGTCATACAACAGGACCTGAAGCTGCTCAAAATGAAGAAGGAAGACACTGGAAACAGAAACAAGTGGAGGAGAAGGATCCGAGTGGCTGACCCCTCGCCAGAGGGAATAATTCTAGCCTGAAGGGAAAGAAGAAGATAATACCATGAATAGCCTACACATGGCACATTTGACATACTTGAATACAGATCACCACCGAAATTATTAGGTGCGCTCAGCTCGTTTTTAAGTTTGTCGCTCAGCCACGGTTTGGCAAACTCAGTTACTCATTTCGTCGCCCAGTTACAGTTTTTTTACGTTCCATCTCCACTCTGTGGCTGAGTCAAAACCAGAGTTAATTGGGTCTAAGGAGCAGCCATAGTCGTCGGTTGATAATGAACCAAAGACATCGCCATTCGTCGGTTCTGAAGACTCTCAACGATATAGTTTCCCTTCGACCCTCAAGACTTCAAAATAGACAATCTCTTGAAAAGAACTGTTGCAGCTACTTACAGACGTGCTGAAACGCTGTGCACATTTAAGAAACTGATAGAAATTAACGGTTTGGACGGTAGGCTATGTGAGCCTTTGTGATGGCAGTTGAGTATAGAGCCTACATGGTTAAAAGTTGTTCAAAACTAGAAGTCGATTCTCATTCTTTTCACAGACTATGGCAACCTAACCCTAGATATAAATAAGATCTAAGTTGTCGAATTGGCTTTTCTGGTGGCTTTCCAAACTCCAGATTATAAATAAAGACAACCGTTAAATTCGACTAGGCTTTGTCTTTTACTTCATTTTGCACACAGTGCAAGAATTTAGCATGCTCTGTGCGGGCCGCACGTTGGACAGCACTGACTTAGTCTATATAGCGCCCCTTCAAGCAATCTCCCAGGAGCTGTCCCAGACCAGCCATGGCAAAAGAAAAAAGACTTGAGAGATTTCTGAAACAAAATATAATAGGTCAGATGTAATAAAATGCAGTTCAGGAGGCAGGTCATTCCAGATGGACGGCCCTACAACTGAGAAAGCTCGGTGTTGCCTGGCAGCTAAGCAAGCCTGCGGGACTAGGAGTTGCCCCATTCATAGTGATCAGAGCAAAGGGCTCTGTACTTGAGTGCCTGTAATTCTTTGATGCAGTCAAAATATATTAAAAGATATTTAACATATGCCTGAAAGAGTATAAATAGTTCAACAGTCAAACCAAGTCAACTGAGGGCTGGAATTGGTCAATTACAGCAAATAGGTAAGAAAAATTAGGCGAAACATCAAAGGGAGTCATAGATAAAAATTCAAAATAGAATGGCGCCTCTGTTTCACAGCGCCAGTCCAAAGTCAGTTTGAAAAGAGGGCGACACTAATGATCATGACAATCACAAAGTGTTGTTAAGCTGAAAACACTACAACTACTCATAGATGAGCTACAGTGATAGATATAGTCGTAGATTAAAATCAGACGAATTGATTCAATATTAATGACCAGAAAGAATCCGTTGTCTTAGAAACAGTCATGAGATACAGATTAAAACATGCAAAAGTCAAAATTGGTGTACAGAGAAAAATTCTCATAATTATAAACCTGTTCCCAAGCAATTAGGCAAGTAAGTAAGCTGACCTTAAACTAAGAAAGTAAGCAAGTGAATGACAATGTAATGTAATGTAATGCAATGAACATTGTTCATAAATGCAACAGTAGTGTAACACATAAAAATGTTTCCTCTACAAGCACAGAGGTCTTCAAGAAAAAAGGACATTTCAGATGAATCGCAGACATAATTCAAGTCTCTCCAATCCAAGTCTTTCCAATTCAGGTCTCTCCGAATCCAATCTCTCCAACTGACCCAAGTCTCTCCAATCCAAGTCTATTTAATCCAACTCTCTCCAACCCTCAAGTCTTTCCAAACTAAATCTCTCCAACCAACCCAATCCAAATCTATTTAATCCAAGTCTCTCCAATCCAAGTCTCTATAATCCAAGCCTACATAATCCAAGTCTATAGAAATTAATAAAAGTCTCTCTGATGGGTCACAAATCTTGAAAACAGTAACCTGTGAAGACTCATTGTGAGCCAACCCCAAAGCTTCTCCGTGAATGCAATTAACTATTTAGCTACTTAACTAATAAGGCAAGCAGGCAGCCGGTGACCTATTTAAATCGATATCTGAAAGAGAAAGTAAAAACCATGCAAAGCCTTGTAAGCTGCTCTTAAGAATTTCTTTCAAACCTTTGGAATGGATGAAAATGACTAAAAGGAAATGAACAGATTAACAATTAACTGATATAGTATCATCACTATCTCAATCATTACTTTTACTGGTCATTCTTATAATTACTATAATTACTATTATTATTTTCCCTCGGGTGTTCTACACTTTATCCAGAGATGAAAATGGTGCAACTCTGGAAGGTTTATTATTGTTATAATATTTTTCTAATGAGGTACATAATAAATATAATCCCTCAGGAGTCTAATTATTATTTTTTCCCCAGAAATGTCAGACCTCGTCCTCAGAGTTTAAAGGCGACCACGTTATAAGAATGAATGTTGACAGACAGGCATCGGAAAAGAAAAGTTGCTTCGCGTCTGACACCAGTAATAAATTAAATACATTTGCCGATTATTATTATTGTTATTATTATTGATATTTAATTTTTTTATTATGATCATCATAATAATATTATATTTAGGATCATTGTTATTCATGTAATAATTATCATTGTTAGTAGCAGTGTCGTTACAATTTTTATTACAATTAAACCAGTACTGCTGCTACTGTTACTGCAGCTCCTTACTAATATTAATATTAGTGCCAAAATTGTTACTATGATCATGTTACCATTATTACCATTATTGCCTTTAATTATTATTATTATTATGACAAGTATTAACACAATTATCAAAAATAGCTGTCATATTTATCTTTTATTATCTTCATAATTATTATTACTTCTATTTTTGCTCATACATGCAAGTTTTTAAAGACCAACACTGCCTATTATTTGTTTTTCATTTTTATTATCAGTAACATTATTGTAAAGCAATGTAAAGTAGGAAAACAATTCTGTGGTGGATTATAGATAAGAACTACACTAACCCGACTGAATCTAGTTCGCAGGCGTGTAGGAACGCCTGTTGGTCGCAGTGGAGGACAAAGATGAGAGGAGCGAGAAGCTCGTGCATCCCCTAAACAAATGATATCATCAGCATCATTAGCACTACCATTGTTATCATTATTATCATTGTTAATATCATTGTTATTACATTGTTATTATCAAGGAAGCACAGAGTATTAAATGTCGAATGAATTTAGAATTAATTAAAGATCAATGACTAATTAAAAAATTACTACTCAAGTCTTGAGATTAATTAATTAATTAATTGATGAAGAAGCAAATATTGTAAATAAAATTACTAAAATTATTAAAGTTTATCAACCATTATTATCATTATCCCCTGGTACTATTACCATTACTACACCTACACCCACTACTATTAATTACTTTACGAACTCTATCGGTAATTCTCTTTGCCTCTTCCTTCTTGTGCTTCGTCTTAAATTGAGAATGAAATAAAATAAGTCAAAGAGCAAAATGGAAAGAGTGGACTTCGAGAGATGAATTTACAAAGAGACACGATATCCATTGTGTACTATAGAAGTCATTAAATGCAAAGTGTGGATGGGGAACTACTGACCTGTCGGTATGAGAGCCGTTCATTGACCTTGGCATAGCAAAACAAGATATCAACCATAATCTCGCGAATATACTCGTCCCTAAAGAGAATCAAGTCGGGAAAACTGAAACACAAAAACGAAAACGAAACTCGTGCAAAACTGAAACTGATGAGAAACTGAAACCGAGACTAATTTACATAGAAAACGGAAACTAACAAGAAATACGAGTCGGTACATGCTTGAACTCGAGACGTAAGGCACTGCAAGGAAACTTCAGAGAGGCAACGCAGGTGAAAGAATGGTTGGATAAGCACTGGCAAGATAAGGAAAGATCGGTTCTACCCATACCTGCAGGAACTTTTCTGTTCCACCATACATGTCAACTTGTCAAGCACCAAGGCTCCCACCCTTCATCTTTTAGCTGCTTAGGCTGAGCTTCTTGGCCCTCGCTTGCAGACCCCTGCAAGGCAACACCATATGCTGGTCTTGCCACCAGAAATTGGCTTCTTGTGGCACTTCGTCTGCTGCTCAATAATAATCATTTTACTATGTTCTATTCTAGCCTCAACACTGTCCTATTTAACCGAGGATGGGTAGGAAACACCTTTGAGTAGACAGTCCTTAAGAGATGCAATTAAAATGCCTCTAATAAATAAATAAAGACCATAAGAGATGTATGATAAAGAACAAATTAAGACAAAAGACCAGATAAAGTCATCCACCATTTTCCAAATAATTAAAAAATCTCATTTTGAATTTTGAGTTGAAAACAAAGAGATGTGCACAAACAAACACAAATGTCTAGAATTACATTTTTCAAACGCAGCAATGTCTGGTGAAAGCAAGTGTTCATGATTAATTAAACCACATTCCATTCAATAACAAACAAAAAAGTATAGAAACAGCAGTGTTGTTGGTGCCAAAACAAAGCTGTTACAGTGGTTCAGAATGAAAAAAACCTCTAGTTAATTAAGAAACATCCATTAACAATACAAAAATACTAAAATAGTGAATACACGATCTGAAAAAATACATTAATCAGACTAAAACATACTGAAATGTGCAGAAACAGAAACAAAGTAAAACTATTGAAAAACGTTAAAAACGTCATCACTCGATCAGATACGAAACAAACCGAAACAAGCTCAAACATTCGTTAAGTTGTACTAGAAACCAAAATAAACAGCAAGGACAAGGCATTCTTGAACACAGCACAGAAGCAGATGCGCCGTCATTTGCTCGGCCTTGGCTGACCTGGCGATAAGAAACGTCTGGTTTCAGCTTAGCGTAGACGAAGAGAATGTCGACCATCATCGTGCGAATGCCGTCCGTGTGATAGAAATCGAGCTTCGGATAGCTACGATCAAAGGCCGCGATATTCAAAGTAATCATCAAAGGCACCGCAGATCAAAGTAATGATCAAAGGTGGGGCATGGTGGTGTAGTGGTGGCGTCGTTGCCATGGAGCCAGAAGGTTCGAATCCACCTCGCCACGTAAGGACCTTGGGCAAGTTCTTCACTCACAATTGCTCAGCGCTTCAGAGTGAAACTCTGATGCAGTGTCTGCTCTGCATTCGGGATCGCCTCTGAGTAGAGAGCATGAAGGGGCGTTATAACAAGTGCACATACAAACAAACAAACCAATGGCAAAAGAAAAAGGATCTTGAAAGATTTGTGAAACAAAGTTTGGTTGGTCAGATGTAATAAACACAGCTTTGAAGGGAACTCATTCCTGATGGATGGGTCCTACAAAGGTGCCTCGATTAGCGTAGTGATCAAAGGCACCGCCAATCAAAGTAGTGATTGTTATGGTAAGACACGATCGTAATCGTATCGCAATTTCCAAATTTCTAAAGCGCCACTCGAAAGCCAAGCACGGGGCACCAGTTTATTTACGAGCGCTGCGTTGTGTCAAGACTCAAAGGGGGATGTCCGTAAGAGTAGTCCAAAAACAAGATAGGGAGCAGAATTAGGAATTGGTATTGTGAAATCGATAAAATATGATGTGCAGCAAATAAACGTGAAAAAGTTGAAGAGTAAGGAAGAAATGCAAATGATATTTAAGGCAAATCAAGACATTGCAATAAAAGGCAAGTTAAGTCAGGCAAGCTGGGTCTATCATCTTTTGTGCCTCATTATACCCATTGTCCAACAGTTAAAGATACAGATGCAAAGGATAGGCTATGTGACAGTTTAAAACTTCAGCAAGATTTCTACAGCACCCAAAGCAGCGAACTCATGGGCACCATCTTATTCACAGGCGCCTTTTAACAGCCATTCCTCCCCGTTTGTATGAAGATAGATGGTCCAGAGAATGGAGGGGGGGAATTGTAATGTCTGTGAGGGGCGTGAGAGGGTTTGCAGATGTCAGAGGCAGACAGACCAAACGGACGACATCCAGCAGAGGTGTTCTTTTGCATCATCAGAGCCGTTCAGAGGTTTAATAGGATATGCAAATTGCAGCAATTCTAATTCAGGACAGACAGACAGGCTGCGGTTTCAGACAAATATGCACACAAACACACACACACACACACACCAAGTCACACACAGGCAGACAAACAGATGTACAGACACACATGTATACAGACAGAGACAGACAACCAGACATAGAGACAGGTTCAGACGTAGTCGGATAGACACATGCAGACAGACAGGCACAGACATAGACAAAGTCAGACATATAGAAACAGAGACATAATCTCTCTCTCTCTCTCTATTTGTCTGTCTGTCTCTCTCTCTGTCTGTCTGTCTTTCTCACACACACACACACACACACTCACACGCACACATATACAAAAAGACAGATACACAGACAAACATAATCAAACAGAGACAGAGACAAAGTTAGACTGACAGACAGATATAGTATTGGAGACACGGATTGCCACTTAGTCCGTTTCTCATTCCTGACAAATTGAGTCGAGTCACATATTTTCATCATCACAGACTGAATAAACATCGACTAAGAAAACAGGATCTCTGCTTCTCTGTCTGCCTATCTGTCTGTATGTCTATCTGTCTATCCGCCTGTCTATCTGCCTATCTCTCTGTCTGCCTATCTGTCCATCTGTCTGTCTCTTTCTATCTCTGTGGCCATTGCATCTGGCAGCCACTAACATCACCATACACCTACACCGAGACGTGCACAAACAGTTATCTACATAAAGATATATATATATATATATAAACAATGAAAAATGTACACACACAGAACATATATATATATATATATATATATATATATATATATATATATATATATATATATATATATATAACATATATACATAGGCACACTGTAGGAGAGCAGATCTATAGAAAGACAAAGGCAGAGAGGTAGACACTTAGATTTAGATTTTTTAAAACATCTGAGTGAATTATAGAGAGTGAGACAGACACATCCATACCAACAGACAGACAGTGAGACATAAAGAGAAACAGAGAGAGAGAGTGAAAGAGAAAGACATACAGACTGTCTTTCTCTTTCACTCTCTCTGTTTCTCAGTTAGACAGACAGATACACCAACATATAGACAGACAGAAGGTGAGACATAAAGAGAGACAGAGAGCGAATGAGAAAGACAGATACAGACAGAGATATAGACAGACAGAGATGTAGACAAACAAAGTGAGACTTACGTTCTGACGACATCTTGTTTTATAGTCAGACGAAGTTCGTTGTCGAGAAAGAACTGATTCCATGGACTCTGTTGTTCAGTGCACAAGTAAAGTATATATTATGTAACAGAAATGTATTACATTACATTACATTACAAAGACATTGGCACACACACAAAGACGCGCACACACACACAAACACACATGGGATGGAGTCCTGATCAATCCCAACAATATACATAAACATGCATACATACATACATACATACATACATACATACATACATACATACATACATACATACATACATACATAAACAATAAAAAATGTACACACACACAGAACATATGCATTAACACGCACACATATACATATAAACACAGAAACACACATAGACTGTTAGACACCCACAAAAATAATCTAGATAAAAAAGGAACGTTGTTGCACAAAGCGACACTGCAAAGGTGAATACAATCATGGTTTTTTTTAGCAAACTTATAATTTATCAGCTCAGGCTTTAAACTTATATACATATATAAGTGGACAAAATCAATATTCACGCAATAATTTTATGTCAATAATAATTTAAAAAATAATGAATAATATCAGATATATGAGTAGAACAATTTATATATTACTAGCTGTACCCAGCCAAGCTTTGCTGTGGCAGAAAAGACCTTCCCTCCCACTCCCAATGATAGAGCCCAATAATGATGAAGGCCGTTTTTTGCAACACGCTTATGACGTCACAGCACGCGACCTCATTCATGTTTCGTCTGCTGTGTTTGGGGACTTTCTGAAATCTGACAGTTTTGTTGAATTTGCAAATGGCGGTCAAACGGATTGCAAAGTTCACTTTTTGTGGAAACGATTGGGTTTTTCCGGAAAGAAAAATGTTCTGACACTGTGCTATTGGAATGGAAGGTTGTGGTAAATTTTCAAAACAATCGGTGCGTAACTTTGGGCGTGATTGTGACCGCACTATTGGAAAGTTTAATTTTTATTTATATATATTTGTGGCTTAAATATCAACATCTATTACATTTATGGAATAGAAATTGATATAACGAAAATAATGAGCTGGTAGGAGAGGAGCTGACCTCAACTTCCTGAGAGAGCGGGTTGTTGATTGAAAGGTCTTTGGCCTCTGCCTTTCGAGGATTAATGATCAACTGGAAAGCAAAGAACAATAATATAAAAGAAAAAAAGAATAATTTTACTACTACTATTATTATTTATAATAATAATTTAATTTTTAATTTTTAATTTAATAATAATGTTTAATGGTTGTAACCATTAAATAAAATAATAATCTTTCATCCATAGCCACAACCTCCAACCAGATTGGGGAGCACTGTGGAACTTGATGCAATGAAAAGCATAAAATATGCACAACTGATTCAATCCTACCACTGTGTCCCACTGGCTTTTGAGAACAATGAGAACAATCAACGCCAAGGTACAAGCATTTCTCGCCGACCTAGGTCATCTCTTGGGCCAAATTTCGGGTGATCTAAGAGAAACCAGTTACTTGTTTCAGAGCCTATCAGTCATAATTCAGCATTTCAATGCTGTTGCCTTCCATAGCACTTTTGTTCTTCCAGATCTTGATACGCATGGCCACTCGGGAATTAAAATTGCTTATTTAGATCTGACACCTTAAGGATTACCCTATAGATAATTCGGGTTAAAAAAATAGTAATAAAAAAAAATTCATTTCGTCCTTGCTGCAGTCGAAAGACTCAAAACAGCAGGAAGCTGAAATAGCGATTTCTTTTAATCGTAATCGTAATCTCCAAATTTCTAAAAAGCTACTTGAAAGTCAAGCGCGGGGCACCAGACTATTCACGATTGCTTAAGTTTATACAAGAACTAGAATGAAAGACTGATAAGCAACTTGAAACATAGATAATTCTTAAGCAGAGAAGACAATGAAATGAGCAACCAAGCGGAATGGACAAATCTACAAGGAGAAAGTCCAACATTAGAAATCTTGGAACAGACAACCATAAAGCAGGTTTACAAAGGAGAGTTCTATTCTAAGGTATGGCCATAGAAAGTGAGGTATGTGAGATTAGTTTATAAGTGATGAACATCTTTTTCTGACGGACTGTGACACTACTGAGGAATTCATAGACCATGTTTTTGTTAGCCACTCAATCAAGATAATAAATGTAAAAAAATTAACAATACCTGATTCTACTTCAATTCTCTGTATTTACACAACTTTACTGTACCCAGCAGAGCAATAGTGAATACCGGTAACAATAATAATAATAATAATAATAATAACACTAAGATAAATAAAACTAATATAATACTACTACTAATAATGATAACAATAACATAACAATAACAATAAAAATAATAGTGCCCACAGCACTTTAACACCATAGTGTTCAGAGGCTCTTTCACGCACCATGATAAGAATGAGAACTAATAAACTACTCAGTAGATCAATCTAGTTTCTTAGAGCCAACTAAATTCGTTTCAACATTCAGTGAGAAAATAATAATAAAATTAATAATTTTTATTATTTAATGAGAAAATTTATAAGAGCACAAATGAAAATCCATCTGTACACAGGTAAAAATCAAACCTATTCTATCACAGATAAAAAATATCAACCACAATACACTCTTCTACACTACAATACCTTGTCCCAATCTGTGCGACGCTAGTGTAGTCTACCTCATCTGACTAAAACCTCCACTATACTCAACTTGACTTGACCCTGCCAAAGTGAAAATTGTCACTGGAGATGTGTACCTGGTTTTTGAGGTCTTCGTAGCGGTTTCGCCATTCCCGAGTCTTGGCGCTCCATCGTGATTGGTCTTCTGGCAAGACGTCAAGAAATAACTAAATCAAATCAAAATCAAATAAAAAAATAGTTCAATCAACCATAAAACCAAAGCAGGCAGATCACAACAAATAGACCCTGTGTAAATAATATCAATAGAACTGACCTAGAGCATATATCGGGTGGATCCTCAAAATGGGTTTTACAACCAGAAGGGGACAGGTCCCACAAGTCTAGCCCTGGGTAACCCAAAACAAAGTTTATAAGTCACAATGGTGAGACAACAGACATTCCAACGGTAGAAAGCAGGCAGCACGAGCAATGAAAGGAATGCGGCATATAATAAAAGACACAGTCCACAATCTTGTTGCAAAAAGCAAAATTTAAAAATTCAATATCTACAAGGCCTGGGTTCAATCGATCGCTATATCATACAGTTCTAATCGAAATCACAAGAACGCAACCTTATCTGATCATTCATACACTCACTCACTCACCCACACGTTTCATTCCCGATATAAAACACAGAACCTTAATTTTGCCACAAAAATGCAGCTCGCAACAAAATGTAACACAACTGCAGATGGTAGAAGCTAACTAGCTGAGATGCAAAATCTTGCACAAATATTCACAATTTCACATGGATGTCAACAATGCTAAGGAATTGGTGTGCAATATAATGCCAGAAAGCATAGATCTGGCATTGTGCAAACAAGGCACACAATACAATACAATACAATACAATACAACTGAAATCTTACAAACTAAAGCCATTGTTACAAAGCTCAGAAGTCAGACAAAGAACTATAAAATTATAGGTAGACTAGAACTGTAGGTAAGTTTTCTTTTAAAGCAAAAGACAGTCTCACTACGAGACATGCATACATGAGGACTCTGAGGAGGTATACAATTCAGCCAATAATATTTTGTTTTTACTGTAACCTGACTTAGGGTTAGTATATATAGGGTGTCTCGATAGGTCGTGAACGATTTTGAATGCAGACAAATATATGTTATACACAATATAATGTGGAAAGTTTTATACTGGCGGATAGGTTATTCAAATGAAAATGTTAATATAAAAAAATTAGATCACTAGCTCACTTAAAAAAATTGTAGCGCCAATTTCCGTGACGTCATCAAATTCGTGCCAAATAGGCCTAAACGTCAAATTAAGCCGCAAACATTATTGGTGTTCAGTGTCTGGGGTTCGGGTTCGGCATAAACAGTTGGATTAACAAAACTCATATCATTCCAAACAAAACTTCAGTCACTTCGACTTATTACATCAATGAGATACAGGAGAAAGAGGTCAAACCCACATTCCAGCGAAGTGCAGTAGCCTATGTGCTCAGTTCACAGCCACAAAAATGTTTCGTAATAACGGCGAAGGATTACTTCAACCATGCGGTGCACGTGCACACACATCAAAGGCCTCAGTCGAAGGGTTGAACAAGAATATCAATGGATAGCCTACATCTCACCGAGGGACTGGCCACCTAATTCGCCGGATTTGTCACCAATGGAAAATGTTTGGAGTATTATTATTATGGCGGACACTGTTTATGCCGATACCGAACCCCAAACGACCTTAAAACGTCGGCTTTGTAAGGCATGGACATCAATAGGCCTACCTCTTACAACTCTGAAAAATCTAATTGCTCGATGACTAATCGACTTGAGGCTGTAATAAAGAGTAAAGGAAACATTATTAAATATTAAATGCTAATTTGTATTAATTAATTATGTGTGGATTAACAATGATGGTCGTACAATATTGTTTGCGGCTTAACTAGACGTTTTTTGGCACGAATTTGATGACATCACGGATATTGGCGCTACAATTTTATTAAGTGAGCTAGTGATCTAATTTTTTTATATTAACATTTTCATTTGAATAACCTATCCGCCAGTATAAAACTTTCCACATTATATTGTGTATAACATATATTTATCTGCATTCAAAATCGTTCACGACCTATCGAGACACCCTATATAAAGCACCCCTCACATATACCAACTCGTATGCACATCAGCCTAATTCCAGTGATAAACGTGTGGCTAAATATGTCTTAAATAATTCCACAATGCCGAAGGTGTTGTGATTTGATTATACACCATCTAGTGTGACCTAGGCTACTTACCTCTGGCTACCTGTGAACTCAACTGACCTTATCCCAATACATCTTCCTCACCTGACCTAGTTCACAACGGGTTCAATAATCAATTAATCATGACATTTACAGGAGTGTTTTTCCGGATGGAGTTCCAGAACACCGTTTGACATATCACGTGTGGTCAAACAATGACAAATGATGCACAGCACACACAGTGGTGGTCAGAACCATTAGAAAGATTAGATATAGTAACAACAACAACACCAACAACAACAACAGCAGCAGCAACAAAAACAACAACAGCACAGCAGCAACAACAGCAACAACAATAACGCTGTGGCTTTCACAGGTTCATTTTTTTACCATTTGCTCGTTTTTGAAGAGGGTTGCTAAGAACCGTTGACATAAAAATAATAATCATAAATGATATTCATAAATAATAATAATAATCATAAACAAGACCCACGCCCGAAATGGATGAGGTTTAGCCGTTCCAGGCACATTGCTTTTATATTTTATAAGTCCCTGGGGGAACGAAGTACCTCAGGGCAAAAATAAACAAAATAATCATGATAATAATTATAATAATATTGATGATAACAATAATAATGCAATCACTTTTCACAGTACTTTTTGGCATTCAGAATGACCTCAATGAAGGCTAGCCATCCCAGAACAATGCCATCATTATTTTTCAAATCCTAAAGGATCACATGCACCACTGTGTGTTTGTATAATTATGTGTTTTCCTGTATGTGTGTACGCATGTGTGCATGGATTTTGGTATGCATGTATTAACTGCATATGATTGTATGGGGCATGTTTATTTATAATGCATATGGATGTGTGTATGTTTAATTCATTCGTTAAACGAATATTTATAGCACCTTTTCACTTAGAGGCGTTCACTGCCCCATCCGGTACAAATAAAACTGTCTTTAGATGAGAGAGGATTGCCTGAGAGGGATTTCTAGAAAGGGAGCGTAGCGTTAAGTGAGGCCATGGGGGGGGGGGTTTGAGGGTCCTCCCATTTGAGGTACATGTGTGTGTGTGTGTGTGTGTGTGTGCATGTATTGTTTGTATATAATTATACTGTATGTATTTGTGTTTCTATGTATGCTTGTATGCACCCATATGTTTGCTTGGCATCTTTTAGCCTTATATTCATCTTATCTCAAAATGTCAGGTGTGGTTCATTGGGATTAGTTGAGGTGAGTTGAGATGAGGTACATTGTGGTGATAGTGGGTACAAGGTGCAAAGGGGTGAGTTGATGTGAGGTCAGAGTAGATGGGGTAAGTTAGGATAAGAAAACAACCTTTCACGAACATCCAGTTTATTTAAGATTGTAAGAAAGTTGTGTCATCATAAGCGTAATCATGAATTTATATAGCACTGCTTGAAGAGAAACTGCTTAGCGGTGCTCCCAACCTGATAGCTGCAGCACCAAACCACAATCAAAGGGAATGGTTTCAAATGCTTGCGGTAAATGGCCAAAAAAGACCACCAAGTTCATTCTGGAGATTGCTGGGTAACTTATTCCAGAAAGCTTGGACTGACCATTTACTCGAGATACAAAGATGCACGTTACACATTTTGACGTAATATTTTATTTTCACATGATCATATTATTATTATTATTATTATTATCAATCAATCTTTTATTAAACAAAACGTTTTTCACAAGAAACAGCACAAGAAGTTCTTTGTTCTCTAGTTGGCGGTCCTCATCACAGAACAACTGTGTGAAAGTGCCTCGAAATGCAACTGCGTTAAATCTTTGAGTGCAAATTGAGAGGCGTTGGAAGAGATGAGTGGTTTCGAGCGGGTTGCCAGTAAAAACTGTCAAACGCCGACCTAGTTATTATTGTTGTTGTTGTTTTATTTTTATTGCCGTTATTATAATTTTTTGCATGAAGTATTACACACACACAAACATACATGTCATACACGCAATAATGCATATACACATAAGCATACTGATAGCCTAAGTATCAGCCACCCTTCCATTCATATACATGTAAGTATTAAGTATGTCCTGCACTTTGTAGGACACTCAAGGTACATGTAGGTGTCCTTGTCAAACAGATGGCCTACCTACCGCCCACCAGACAAACACGCACCTGTCGCCCTCTGACATTCAACTGAATTCCGATTCTATTGATCAAATCTACTTCTCATAATTTAAGCTGCTTTCTGAAGTAGAGTAGAAAAACTAGCAGAAGATGGTGGGTGGGGGGGTTATTGGAGCGTAGGTGGGCCATCTGGGGACTGCGGTTTGTTATGTGAAGTTAAAAGTGGGTCAAGATCTGTGGTTACATACTGTAGGATGAAACTGAACGGTTTGGATATGATCGTTTGATGGACTGATTTAATTCTTGACAGAGTGAGGATTGATAAATCGAGGGATTGATTTAATTATTGATTGTGAATGACTGATTGATAAACTGATTGATCTATTGATGGATTGACTGATCAATAGACATTGATTCGTTGATTAATAGACATATTAATTTATTGAAATGATAGACATATTGATTTATTGATTGATAGTCTACATATTTTCTTTTATTGATTATTAGACATATTGATTTACTGATTGATAGACATATTGTTTTATTGATTAATAGATATTTTGATTTATTGATTGATAGACATATTGATTTATTGATTAAAAGACGTATTGATTTTTGATTGACAATAGAATGACTTATTGATTGATTGTTTGACTGATTAACATACAGAATGATTGATTGATGTTTCATTTACAGATTTATCCAATCAATAAAAACCTTTTTTTATGCCTTGATATCATGTCATGCCTCACCTTCCAGCAGATGCTTCGAAATCGACTGCTGCGTAGTTTGCCCTGCATGCCATACGAACGAAGTGTCTTCAAGTAGTTCGGCCGCAGGAACAGCCTCTCCCATTCCGTACTACAACACAATGTCACAACATGTTACAACATGAATGATCAATACAACATGATAAAACATGAATGATACAACATGATATAACATGAATGATACAACATGATATAACATGAATGATACAACATGATATAACATATATCTAATGTTGCATGGCGATGAAATCATCAAAATATGTTAACATAAATCTTGCTATGTAGCATACCTTAACATAACATGTCTTCACACTATAAGACAAGGTAGCATATATTGCTAAAAAAAGGAAAAAACTCTTAGCACAATATAATAAACTGCAACGCAACATGTCCTGTTGTAACATGATGCAGCATACCTAAACAAACATGATGCAATATAGTTGAATATACCCATAGCCATAATGCAATTAACACAACATACACAACGCGCAGTGGCAGCATAGCATGACGGAGGGCAAACCAATGTGACACAGTGCAACGAAACCAAATGTACTCATAACGGAACGTAATGCCATGCAACTTAACGAAACCATGTGTAACAACATCGTAATGTATTGTAATGTAACGTAGTTGAGGTACACCGACCTGTACGACTGTGAGAGGCTGCTGCAGATGGATAGGATGTCGTCATCCGCTCCGTCAACCGTCGACCAATCAGGAGTGGCGGATGACGTTACGGAGGCGGAGCAATCTCCATCGGAAGTAGTCCGGCCATTGGAAGTAGTCCGGCTGCCATTGGTGCTCGTCATTTCCGATCGAACCAATCCGTCTATTCCATTGGTCATGGAAAGAACTGGAAACAGAAGTGACGGTAAGGTTAAGGTGTGGATAGGAAGCAGTGCAAAGTAAAAGGTAAACACGGAAAAGTTGAACAAGGTCAGATGTTGTTTAGGTATGGTTATATATATTCAGGGAATGGTGAGGTTAAGAAAGATCAATGGTGATGGCAAGGAATAGCTGGCAAAGGTCAAGCAAATCAAGGAAAATTGAGGTATGGTAAGTGAGGGTAAGGTTAGGAAATCCAGGCATGATCTGATTATTGCAGGTAGGATAATGGAACAACAGAGGCACTTCCCCTCCCGGAAATAAACTACTACTCTTGGTCTTTAAAAAATTGCACACACACTAAAGCACAAATAATACACACAAAGCGAAGCTGAGAAATTTACATTTAGAAACCTTAACGGTGATCATCATGTCCCCCCCCCCTTATAAAAATATCTACCCACATCCATGGATACGATGATGAAATCTATATACTGTATGACAAGCAAATTCAATAAAATTACAAAGACTTTTAATAAGTCATGAGCTTTAAAGTTAATTATTTACAATATAATACAGGTAATGTGATATTGTCATCCTTCTAAAGTTCATAGGTATATTGTCTTACTCCAAGTGAAGATGACTTTTAGAATCAAAATTTTGATACAAGAGCTCTACAGAACCAGTCGGCCATCTTGGACTCGTGATAAATCCCGATCGCTTAACCTGGATCTAAATTATTCAAGAAACCGAAATGAACATTTAGTGCAGAAGAGTTTCCATGCAAAGGTTGTTGACTTCTGGCGTGGTTTGGATGAAAGTAGAGTCTCCGTGGACATTATCACAGCTTTTAAGAAGAAGCAAGAAAGGATCCATAGCCATTAACTCAAGCTTTTTTCCTCCATTGGTACTGCACTTGGAATCAGCTCTCTACATTGCCACGTTCTTTGCTATTAACTGGCACCCAAAGTACATCTCTCCCCTGTCTCAAAACCACTTCTGTAAGGGTCATTCGCACTGGGAGGTCTTACTATGTGCACTGCAAGAGGCGCTTAAATATAAACAATAAAGCATTGCATGCTGACTTGCATTGAATATAGTGTCTTCTGATCCACATTAAAGCTTGCTGTACATGGCAACTTGCGATGATGGATTGATGGCATGTTATATCATGCAATATTATTTAACCATTTTCCATGTTATGTAGTGTTACGCTAACTTAAGTTGTGTTACGTTATGCAATGTGATGTTGCTGTGTGGTTATGTATTGTACCGGGTAATCTTATGCTGTGCGTCCAATAAAAATAATGTTGTCATATCCTACATAGTAACTGTTATGCTAAGCGATGTCACATGTAATGCAGTTAAGCTAAATTATTTTTATGCTATCATATGATGCCATAGGCCTAACAAAAATTTGTGCTTCCGGTAACCCAACCTCTTTTATTGCCGCAACTCAGATAATTTGGGAAAAAAATTATTTTAAAAAAATGTTTTGAAAAAAAATAGTTTTTTAGAAAAAAAGTTAATTCAAAAAAATTTACATTTGTATTGACATAACAGAAAAGACGTCAACAAAATGAAATTAATAGGACTGTTTTCTAGAGCAGTTTTAGGTGCAGACATTGGGGAAATAGGCAGTTTATACTTGCTTAGAACACGTACTTTGTTGCAGCGTGTACCATTTAGGGCTGCCAACTTTTGACTTTGCCATTCCGGGACGCCCGCAGCCACTCGATGGGCCATTACCAATAGGCCTGTAGGTCAACTCGTCCACATAAATGGAATACACAATTGTTATGTAACGAATGTTGCTCATGTTCAAAATGTGGAGACCACATGCACTTCTACAGTCTACTGAAATAGTCGTCATTAGTAAACATCAAAAGACAAGTCTGTCTTAATATCAATCGATTTCAAGAAAAAACGGTTAATAAATTCCAGTAATCCTTATCAGGCTTATAACGTGATGCCTATAATATATTAGGCCTATAGGCCTACATGCAAATTGGAGAAGACTGTATATGCGTCGACAGAGCAGAACTTGTAAGCCTACTTCTGCCGAGTTGCTGACATTTTAAGTGCCTGGTAGCTTCATCTCCCTGCGTAAAAAGTCATAGAACTTAGCACCTGTCGTGCTAACATTTATTTTCGACAAAAGTTCAGCAAGATCAGAGCCTATAGGCGTTCAGGCAATTGCGATTAATAGATTATAGGTCGTTCATTAATATGCTCAAAACTGTATCGTTAAAAGCGTCAGAAATTGGAATACACGCATGACTAACTTAAATGCCTATTTGTCACAAAAGTGAAACAATCGAGTTTCAGACTTTCAGTGATCCACAAAGTTTTAAAGACTTAATTGAATCTAGCGCCGTCCAACATATAATCCTGAGTGAACGTGAGACCTCATCGAATTCCGGGACAATTTGGGGTCAGCCCGGGACACGGGACAATAGGGTCGATTCCGGGACTGTCCCGGCGAAACCGGGACGGTTGGCAGCCCTAGTACCATTGTGCAAAAAGACTACCGGGTAGTGGGGTGTACTTTTTTGGATAGTCACTGCATAAAAATATTTTTCCAAAATAAAAAAAATTCCGACCTACCTACCCAATTTTTTTAGCTCTGTTACCGGAAACACAACGATATTTTAGGCCATACTATAATATTGCACTGTTATGTTACGTAAGTTCATGCCATGATATGTAAGTAATGTTGGTAACATCATACAATGCTGGAGTCATTACATGTAATTTAATCTTGTAATGTAGTCATGTTAGGCCTAAAAAAAATTTGTGTTTCCGGTAACAGAGCTAAAAAAATTGGGTAGGTAGGTCGGAAAATATTTGTATTTTGGCAAAATATTTTTATGCATTGACTATCCGAAAAGGTATACCCCACTAGTCTTTTTTGCACAAGGGTACACGCTGCAACAAAGTACTGTTCTAAGCAAGTATAAACTGCCTATTTCTCGACTGTCTGCACCTAAAACTGCTCTAGAAAACAGTCCTATTAATTTCATTTTGTTGACGTCTTTTCTGTTATGTCAATACAAATGTTAAAAAAAAAATTTAAATTTAAATTTAATTTTTTTTCAAAAAAGTTTTATTTTAAAAAGAAATTTTGTAATTTTTTTAAAAAAATTATTCGGGTCGCGGCAATAAAAGAGGGTCGGTCGGGTTACCGGAAACAACATTTTTAAGCCTTAGGTTGTGTCAGGCTATGCAAAGCTCTGCCATGCTATATTACCCAATGCTATATAGTCATGTAGTTATTAGTTATGTTAGGTAATGAATGCTTAATGTCTCTCACCTTAATCGCTATGCAATGTGATGTAATGCGATCATTGTATGCTACATGTATGTTACGTTAATTATAAATGAAACGTGGCGCCGCCTAGTGCTTCGAAACTAGTATGCATGTGGTGACACCTGGCTGACTGAGAAAGCAATATACTGTCGCAATAATTGAGTTTCGGAAATTGAGTTATCCAACGTGAGTAATCAACGTATATGAGTTGCCAGTGCATGGCTTTACTTCATGTCTAGTAGAGGAAGAGGTCTTTTAGTGTGGCTAGGGCGCGGTGGTCTAGTGGTGGCGTCATTGCCTTGGAGCCGGAAGGTCCGAGGTTCGAATCCACCTCCCCGCGTAAGGACCTTGGGCAAGTCCTTCACTTACAATTGCTCAGCGCTTCGGCGTGAAACTCCGATGCAGTGTCCGCTCTGCATCGGGAGCGCCTCTGAGTAGAGAGAGCTTGAAGGGGCGCTATAACAAGTGCACATACATACATACATAGGGCAGTGCCACAACCTTGCTGGCAATGTCTGGTTAAGGACAGAATCTTCGTCATATATACTGACCAAGTACATTGCTGGTACAGTATTGATGGATTCTAGTTTGGTATAAATTGCTGCAGTATAAGGTTAAATCATTTTCATTTTGTCTCTCCTTCTCTCTGTCTGGCCGTCTGCCTCTGTCTCCCTAACTCTGCATATCTGTCTATAACTGTTTGCCTCTGTCTGTCTGTCTGTCTGTCTGTCTGTCTGTCTGTCTGTCTGTCTGTCTGTCTGTCTGTCTGCATCTCCGTGTGTCTGTCTCTGTTTGCCAGTCTCTGTCGCTGTCTGCTTATATCTGTACCTGCATGTGTGTCTTTCTCAGTCTGTATCTTTGTGTGTCTCTGTGTGTCTCTCACTCTCCCATCTGTCTGTCTCTGTCCGTCTGTCTCTATCTGTCTGTCTCTGTCTCTCCAGGCATGCTGTGCCCAGCATTATTTAGAACCTCATAAAAGTGCAACAAGCATATCCTATAAAGACATTAATCAACACAAAATTAAAGTTTCATTACATTATCATATTGAGAGCATTCATTACCTGCAACACATCAGTTTTGCAACACACCATGCCATTGCACTACATTTTCAGAAATTATAGGTTCAAACTATTATAAATTACTTATTGAACAAAAGACACAGAACATTGTATATTGGAAGTGGATATTGTTTTCATACAGTTCCCATGGTTTTTCTATAACAACACTGCCTTCTATACCTAAACCCTCTCTTACAGTAGTCCAGGATTCCTGCATAACACCTTATTGCGTTCCATCAGAGCACAGCAATATATTATTTCCAGACGGACAATATCCATCACAACGAAGACCAACTAAATCCGCGTATAAGACGAGACCGTTGTATTACACGCAGGGGGATCTATTCTTTACGACAAGCCGCCGTCGCGGATTCTCGACAAACAACCCCGCCTTACAAAAGCCGCGGCCCTCTATCGGCGAAGCATATCAACAGTCAGAGAGTGTAGGGGGTGAGTTGGGGGGAGGGGGGGCACAAGCAACCGCCCGATCCCTATATTTCATCTCAGTCACGGCGTCCAAAAGCTGCCCGTTTCCATCTGAATTACTAAAGCACACGGTCGTTGTTCGGTCGGTCGGAGGGACACACGTCTCAACGGCAGCGATTATTCATACGGCCACCTAGCGGTCGACGAACGAATATGCTTTGTCCGCGGGATACGCTCGTGATCGATCCATCAATGGCGGCGCCAAAGGAAAGGGTCTGCCCGGGGAAAACATACCGGTTGAACTAACTGCCTACCGTCCTATCCATCCACCCATCCATCTATCTATCCATCTTAGGAACTTACACAGCGAGATAATTTCGAGATAACTATTAAGAGGCTCTCCCGACCAGGCATGGCCAAAGAGGAAGGTCTTGAAAGTAGATTATATAAAGCGAGTTAGACAACTCATGAGGAAAGGAATGCATGCCAGAAGGGTAGCTATTCCAAAAAGAGGGACCTGGGACCCACAATAGAGAAAATCCTGTTATGTATGCTGGCTGTGCATGCTTGTGGAACCATAAACTAGTTTCAAGGCGACTGTGCAGATTGATCAGATTGGATTCAACGATCTGATACATCTGAATCTAATCTCATTGATCATAGTCAGTTTGAACAAATAAAATTCAGATTGGTATATCATGTAGATAATAGGTTTGAAACGAGTCATGTGGTAGATATGAGCATGGTGGACCATGCCCCAGTACCCTCTGGGATTGGATACTACATTAAACCAATTGTGGATCCATAAGAGAAGTTCTGCCATCATCCAATCTCAGTTTGGGATAGCAGGATGTGTTTCCGAGTGATCTTCTCAGTCTTTACACATCATTCATTCATTTCAAGAATTTATACGATTCCTTTTAAAGGGACCTACTCAGAGTCGCTCCCAGCCCAGCCACAGGTCCACAACTAAAAAAAGTAGGATTCGAGCGACGTATAAAAAGCAGGTGAATTTAGCCTAGGCATAAGTTTCTTATTACTTTCCCCTGACTTTAGAAGACTTTCGGTCAGATTGACTCTGAATCTACCCCTAACAACTCCCATCCTGACAAACTATATAATTATACGACACATTTTCCACCACACCCGGAACTCACTCAATAATATTTTGTATGACATCATTTTGCACAACACCTGCACAGACAAGTGTAGGTTCCCATAGGCCGTTTTTTAAACCCAAAATATTAGATTAGCTTCTACTTAGACTGAATTCTCTCTATTGTGCCACATACCTGGCTAGATTTTCGCAGGATCAACTTTCAACCATACCCTAACAGAGAAGATTTTTTGGAGAACTGACTCTTCTACAACACCCTTGTGGAGGAAACTGCTAATGACAGTCTGCCACCTATTGAGGAAACAATTCAAATGATGAATGCGATTGATATCGAAATTCCTCGAATTTCACAATAGGCTGCAATTTAGGAATAGGTAGCACATTGGACTAAAGTACTATAAGAGAAATTTACCCCTTCCGTCAACCAAATACCACTTCCACCGACCAAATATCACTTCCACTGAACAAATACCGCTTATGCCACTCCCTACGATCTATTAAAACTTTCAAAAAATAAAATACCACTTCTGGACATACCAAATACAGCCTCCACTGAACAAATGCCATTTCCATCACCTATTTACGACTTCATATTAAACCTACAAATTACCACTTCCACTAAACAATCAGGCACCATACCAATCATGTTTTTGGCTCTACCCGGTCTGACTGGTCCCGGGTCTCCTTTGGCCTTCCACAAGGTTCTATTTTAGGGCCTTTGCTATACATTTTGGTATACTTCTGACTTAAATAAGGTCCTGTCTTCTGTGGGGGTTGCAGCACATCAATATGCTGATGACACTCAGGCATACGACCAGGGGCCAGCTTTAGAGGCTATCTCACCAGTAGAGAAAATTCTCATGACTTCAGAAACGATTGGCGCCTGGATGTCGTCCAACCGCCTCAGGCTTAATCCTGGAAAAACAGTTTATTTGGGTTGGAAGTCGCATGCATGTTTCTAAAGTTGATATGCAAAATCTGCAACATTGCTTTCCTGGTATGACTTTTTCTACCACTGTGCGTGATTTGGGTGTGACCTTGGACCAAGAATTGACCCTTTCTGATCATGTGAGAAATGTATGTCGCACTTGCTTCTACCATCTTCGTCAGATTCGCTCGGTGCGTCGCTCTCTTACAACTAAAGCCGTCACTACTCTGATGCATGCATTTATATGCGCGAGAGTTGACTATGGCAGTGCCATTTATGCTGGGCTTAACTCTTTCACGCATTAATAAGTTACAATCTGTCCTTAATGCTGCAGCTCGCCTGATTGGTGGCATTCCAAAGTTTGGGCATATATATATCAAGTTTTATACGAGAGGAACTTCACTGGTTGCCTTTGCAAAAACGTATTGAGTTTAAGATTCTAATGCTCATGCGTAATTGCCTAGCAGGCCAAGCTCCGATCTATCTTATGGAACTTTGTGTGCCTGTGCTATCCATTTCAGGTCGTAGATTCCTTCGCTCTGCTAAGCATGGTGACCTGGTTGTTCCTATGGCTCGATCTTCCACAGTGCTGCATAAAAGTTTTGCTATGGTTGGTCCGTCCTTCTGAAATAAGTTACCTATTAGTCTCCGTAATGAACTTCTTTGTCTTTCTTTGCTCCTTTTCCGCAAGCGTTTCAAAACCATTCTCTTTGATTATGGTTTGGTGTCAGGTCGGGAGCGTCTCTGAGGAGTTCTCTTGAAGTGACGCTATGTAAATGTTCGATTACATTTTACAATTACAATATATTATATACCAACCAAAGACCACTTCCACTGTATAATTACCACTTCCACCAACCAAATACCACTTTTAGAGATAGGGAACGAGAGATGACCTGTATCTGATGAATTTGGCAGTGATAGCTACAGGTCAGTTGATTGGCGTGCATTGAGAAACTAAATGCTTCATATAACATAACACCCAAACACGAGACAAAATAAATAAAAACGGTAACAAGGGAAATGCTTCAGCCATGCCACAACGGTCAACACCCTCCAGTCTTGAGTTGCAATTTAAATCCCTCCAGAGACGGAAAGCTCTTCACACGAAGATCAGAAAAAATGTTCCATGCAGTGGGTCCTGACACAGAGAAGGAAAGGATGGCAAACCTCAAAGAAGAATGCGGAACTTACAGCAGACCCCTGGACAAGGACCTGAGCTATAGTTGTCTGCTCTATATACTCAAATGCAGAATTAAGAGATGTAGTCCGGTAAATAGAGATCAGAGTGTTTTAAAAGTGATCAAACACAGTTTGTACACATTATTAGCTGATGTGCATGCAGCCAGTGCAAAATGTCATGCAGCAGATCGGCTACATGTCTTGTGCATTTTAATACACATAAGAAACTACTTACAATAGCATATACCATATACAATTGTACATACCAAATCTTCGCATAACTAGTATGCCATCATAAACACGAAAAGAATCCATTCGGAACATTGAAGTCAAATAACCATATTATTACACCAAAGTTATTTGTGCGCACAAATGTTTCTCGCATCAAGTAGCGCAATATGGTAGCACGTGAGCGTTGAGCACGAAAGCATAAAATGTATGTGAATTCCTTTGGATGATTTGGCTCCAGTTGTCTAGAAGCTCAGTTCTGACAGTTGTTCAGATTTAATACTGTTCAGGTGTAGACTAAAGGCACTATGATTATTTCAAAGTGAATTTAGACAAAGTCTCAAGTCTTGACAAGATTAGCAAACAGGGTCTGGCAGCCAGCACCCAAACACTGTATGTATATCTGCTACACACGCCAGAATAAGCCTATGCAATGATAAATGTATGGATACTAATTCTGCTTTGGCCAAAACTAGAGCTTTTGCTCTCACAGGTCCTGCACTTTGGAATCAGCTCTCTCGCCATCAACACGTTCATCGTTATTAACTGCTATACTCCAAGCACATCTTTTTGCTGTCTCAAAACTACTTTCCTTCGGGTCTTTCGCACTGTGAGCACCTCTGATTGGTGTGCACTATGAAAGGCACTCTATAAATTTATAGATGCAATACAATACGAACATTATCTGGGACACAGTAACCTAGCAATGCGGAGAGTATGGGATGAAGCCTTCTCCAGAAGATAGTTATTGCACAGTGACCTCGAGCAAGTCCTTCACCCATGAAAAGCTCAACATCATTTACTGATGGTTGCTTAATAGAGAGGGCTTTGTTGGTCAAACATTACCTTACATAATTTATATATTACACATACTTCAATGTATGTTCCTTTAAATTACACTTAATTAATCCTACGCTTTAGAGAACTTACATGTAAATCACATTGCAATGATTGCATTAGGTAATGTCACCTTCACAGTATATATTGCCACTCCTTACATTACCAAGTAAAAGCTGACCTCGCCTTACCCTACTTTTTCCGTTAAAAGGAAAAGAAGCCATGACATATATTGACCCAAATGACCTAGAGCTGACCTTTAAGATTGCTGTTGAGGTAAATAGCAGAATAAATTACCTTCAAAGTGACCTTTGACCCTATGATCTGTAGTAATTAAGGATTAAAGATGGAAGATGAGAGGAGATGCAAGTCATGGCGAAATAGTTGCATGGCATGGTGAGATGGTGAGAGTCGAAATCAGACTTTGTTTCATAAATCAATCAAGTCTTTTTTCTTTAGCCATGGCTATGCCTGGAGTGCTACTGAAAAGGTTTCTTCAAAGGGTGCTCTATAAGTCCATAGAATGAATGAATGAAGGGATGAATGAATTAATAATAAGGTTGAAAGAGTCATGGGCAGGGTGAGATTAGAGTTGCAAGGCATAGTGAAATTATAAAAGTTGCAAGGCATAGTGAAATTATAAGAGTTGCAAGGCATAGTGAAATTACAAGAGTTGCGAGGCATAGTGAAATTATAAGAGTTGTAAGGCATAGTGAAATTACAAGAGTTGCAAGGCATAGTGAAATTATAAGAGTTGCAAGGCATAGTGAAATTATGAGTTGCAAGGCATAGTGAAATTACAAGAGTTGCAAGGCATAGTGAAATTATAAGAGTTGTAAGGCATAGTGAAATTACAAGAGTTGCAAGGCATAGTGAAATTATAAGAGTTGCAAGGCATGGTGAGATGATAAGAGTTTCAAGGCATAGTGAAATTATAAGAGTTGCAAGATGATGAGTTGAGATGATAAATGTCACAAGGCATGGTGAAATGGTGAGAGTGGCATTTGTTCGTTTCATTTTACAGAAATACCGATCAACAATGTAATCAGTAACTACATTTGTAAAGTCCTCACTAGTGTCTAACTCACAAAGCATCGACCAATAGCGCAACCAATCCAATCACACAATCAGATCAACATCTAGAAGATAAGTCTGCAAGTCAGACTGCCGATGATCGATACGCAAATCTAAGAAGGTAAGTCAGACTGAACTGACACTTAAGAGCAACTGAGTAGAACCGACGTATAACAGAGAAATTATAAAAAATTCAACGCATTGTAGAGGAGTAGAGTTTTATCATCAACCACAAAAATTCCATTAATGAAAAGTAATTGCATTTATTTACAAACACTATCTACATCTAGATTTGGTTATAAACTTCAAAGAAATTCTACGTGTAAAAAATTCACTGGATTCTATAAAGCTGGGTGCTTCCATCATAGGTGTTCAGTCCACAATTTGGGCAATGTGTGATCAGATCAGCCATCCAGGTAACACATTTAAAGATAATTAGTATAACCGTAATTATAATGATGATTGCCTCTTGCTAATGTACACTGTTGTACCGTGTATAATCGTTGACATTTATGTTCTTTATTCATGAAGAAACATATTATTATTATGATGCAATAATTGTTCAACTGTGAATTTGCACATTGAGCTGATCTTCCATGGACTATAATTTAGTGCTCGATGCTGTTCTGCCTCTTTGATGTAATTACGGTGTTCATTTAGATCATGGAGATCTGTCAACTACCACTTTTATGATATTCATAGGATTCTGCATCACATCCATGTTTGGCAAAAGTTCTGGTCTCCAGCCAACTCAACTATTGTATGTCAATATTAAATTTTACTGGCATTTTGAGAACTCCCTTGATGATGAACTTCAGACTGAAAATTACACTGAGCAGTACACCTAACTCATTAATGAAAAGGGCGATCTGACCTTTTGAATCATTGTCCCATGAGTCTAAAACAGTCTTCTAGAACCCCTTGACGAAATGAAAACCGTTTAAGTCTATAAAAAAACAGATAAAACTGCACTTGCTATCGAGTTGACATTATGTGTGTAAGGCATCTTAGAAGCAGCATGGTACTGATGATGCTATATAAATACAACGTACATCACATATCCTAAAATCACTGCACAGTACAGTACTGCCTTCAGTCTGCACAGACTTTCACGATCTCAACCAGGTCCGCTTACCTTCTCAATCGGAATATTCCATGAATTAGGGTCATTGCTGATTCCACTAACAGCAAAGCTCTTCAAACTCTACTCTAGTTATCACATCAAGTTGAGAGGTTTGTGACAGTGGTAAACACTCTGGCACAAACAAAGCACGGATGCGGGATCACTTCCCGCGATCAACTTTCCGTTCTGCAAATTTTATTGCTAAACTGATCAGCAAGACGAGCGCCTTGCATGGCTGCCAACAGTTATATTCGACTCCTCTAATAACTTGTGATCATCCATTCATACCATGAATTGTGATCATAAGTATTGTGTTACGTCAGTTTGAAGTTAAACAAAGATTATTGAATATCTCCAGTAAAAATCCATAGTAAACGTGTATTAAAGCGTCTAATTTATTCGCTAGTTCCAGTATTCTTATGTTTATTTTTTAATAAATCCAAATTCCAGGCTGGCAAGAATCCTTCTCGTTGATCCAACTTCTATTTAGGCAAGAATATTCTTTTGAACATCAATCCCGCTTCCACTTAGGCAGTGACAATTTTTCACCAATCCAGTTTATATTTATTTTAGGCAAGTTTTTTTTATAAATCCCACTTTTATTTAGGCAAAAATTGTTTACAGCAATTCTACTTCTAGTTAGGAAGAATTCTTTTGTTAATTTGATCACTTTGTTTTCGACCAACGCTGAAATATGCAATGGCGAATTATTTACTATGGTAAAATACATGTTTACTATATCCATCTCTTCCAGTACTCATTTTTTTCACAGATTTCTTCCATGTCTAATCGAAATTAGTCCATCTTAACTTTGATCAAAGTCACCCACGAATCCGGTTTGCACAAAGATTTTGATAAGTAGCGACCACGGACTGATGCGTTCAATAATTACTATCACATGACGCTATAAAAGTTTTCGAATTTTCAGATCATCTAGCCACATTTATTGATCACGGGTGGTAATCTATCGGTTTTTCAGTGGAATAAATTATACGCAATTTAGCGGCTGGCACAGCATGATTATTTTTCAACAATCTCGCTTCTACTTTAGCATGGATCATTCTCATCAATCAGGCTTCCATTTAGGCAAGAAAAAATCTAATCAATCCAGTTTCTATATTTCAGTAATAACCGTTTTTATCAATCCAACTTCTACTTAAATAACAATCATTTTTCAACAATCCGGCTCCAATTTCAGCAATGATGTTTTCGTAAATCCCACTTCTATTGAAGTAAAAATTGTTTTCAATAATTATTCCGACTTCTATTTAGCAAAAAAATCGTCAATCCAACTTGTGTGCTATAAACGCTAAATTCCATGCAATGGGAATCATTTATTCCGCTAAAACGATAGGTTACCGGCATATTAAAGTCAACCAATTCCAAATTTCATCTAAGCAATAGTTACTTTCATGAACCCGGCTTCCTTTAAAGCAAAGACTCACTTTCGTCGACGTTCCTCCAATTTAAACTTGAGAGCGTGTGCAACGTATTTCCTATAATTATATTTAAATAATTTACCAACCTAAACTACGGTTTAACATGAGAACGTTAGACGTGAATACATCATTCTCTTTGACTGTGGTTTAGTATCAGGTCCGGAACGCCTCTGAGATCTCTTGAAGTGGCGCTATATAAATGTACGATTACAAAAGGACCTTGAAAAGGTAGCTAGGAGGGGCGTAACAACGTCCGGCCGCTTCGAAAACCAAACAAGAAAAGCACAGCCCACCTTGAATACGTTGACAGTAGAATTTCAATCCGGTTGATTAGATTATTGTGCGGAATTCTACCCAGCGTGAAATTCTGTCGTCCGTGGCCATATGTTGCTAAAACGAACACTTTATCATAATTGGAAACCGGATGTCAACAAACGCACGTGACCACCGAGATCTAAATTGGATACGATGATGTCATAAGTTCAGTATGTACTCATTGCCAACCAATCGCTAGGTGGCACGGCGAAAGCTGCAGATTAAAAAGAGAAACATATTTTTCAGCGGTGAAAGTTACTGGTCTAGTACCTTGCTCATAAGTGCTGTAATATGCCGAGCAAATTTCTGTCCAGGGTAACGGGCCTAACGGCCTCTGTTGTCATAGACCCTGGTCAAATCGGATCCACTCCACTCAGCGGTGATTTCGGTGGTTTTCATTAGCGGCGCCAAAATGGGGTTTATTATCCAAACGTTTGTCTAACCACTAGGCTACATAATTATATATAGGCTACTACGACTCTAATATCTTTGTAGCCTACTATGGCGCTGGCCTACTTAACTTGTACAGACCACACTAACACTATCAGCCCAAGTCTTAACTTAGCCTAAGTGGATTTATCGCCAAGGAACATAAATTATAGGCTTATTAATTTTATTTAGGTAGACAAAGTTTAGTTTTCTGTTTTCACCGCACAATATTTATAAACTCGAAATCAATAGGCATAATTAGCACAATGTAACCTATAGTTAAACGCGTAGAGTGGACGAGAGAAGACTGTTGGTAGCTGAAATGGGCTGCAGCTAAGAAGAATCAAGGGCAGGAGCAAGAGAGAGAGAGAGAGAGAGAGAGAGTATAGCCTATCAGAAACGCAAAGACAAGAGAGGAGCTGGGCGCAAAATAAACGGTTGTGGACAAAATCAGAAAAAGAAGGCTCAGATGGTTCGGCCATGTGGAGCGAATGGAAGAAAAAAGACTACGCACTCTCGCGGCCTTGCACGGGCACGTAGAGAGGGAGAGAAGCAGAGGAAGACAACCAAAAACCTGGATGGACAACGTCAGAGAAGACCTGAAAGAGATGAATATATGGTGCTACGTACAGTGGTTGTCGGTGTGGTAGGACTACTTGTTTAGAATCTGGGTACTGGGTAGGATAGCTTGAAGAGTTCGGTTTTCAGTCGTGAATGGAAAGCAGCAGAGGTGAGTGCAAGCGGAGGAGAGGTTGAATTTTGAGGGGAGATAGGAGGATGAGTGAACAAGTGGAGTTTTGTTGGGAGTCCATTCCAAAGAGCTGGTGCAGCATACATGTAGACTAAGGAGCGGCATTGAAATTTCTAGAACTAAGTAGCGGTATTAAAATTTCTAGAACTAAGGAGCGGTATTGAAAATTTCAATTTGTATTGTACGGTACATGCAATTTTCATGATAAATTGATAGTGACAACGCACATAGGGAATTGTTGATTCAAGAAGTTCTCAAGACGCTAGCCTATAGCTACCACTTCAATAGGCTACTGAATTATCAAACTATCTTAAACTGATAACGTAGGCCTAGGCTATATAGCCTATGGTAGTCTGCTGCGGACACCCGATCATCGGTAAGAGTGGTTGTGCACGACTTTAATTAATTTTTAAAAGATTTCGATAGGCTAGAGTCAGACCACTTTAATCCTAATCATCAAGTCAAAGGTTGGCTACACAAGCAATGCTATAATTATAGTTTCATACACTGCTAAACATCCTATAGGCGAATTTTGTTTGTTTATGGATGAGGAAAAGACATGACGTCACCAGTGGCGGCGCCAGACACTTTTTGTAGCCAGAGCATAGCCAGGGCAGTCACTCAAGTAACCAGGGCAGAGGTCGAGTCGCGTGCTTGATAGTACGGGCTTACATAAGCTTACATGTAAGCTTATAATTTGGCGCTACCGTCAGGGCTGGATTAAGGCTTGTTCAACATGCACGGCCAAACAGGAGCCCCACACTTTAGGGGCCCACACTTTAGGGGCCCACACATGCAATTTATTTTAAAGGAAACAATTGGTATGTTCTGCCAAAATTTCGACCAAACGACTGAAAAATGTTATAAAAACGTTTGGCGAAGATCCCTCCAACAACTTTTCCAAACATGGCCCTACATCTTAAAATCCGGTCCTGGCTACCGTGCTCGCTATTAAGGGATGCCACAGCTGTGTTTTTCTACTAGATCTGGATTGTTTGGCTTTCGTCTGGGTTTCTTTTTGGGGGAGGGCGAATTTCGTGTTTATTTTAGTTACTGGACCATTGTATTTACAACGCATGAATATTATGCATGTGCACTTGACTCGACTTGAGCAATGAGCATTGCAATATACACCGTGAGGCATAAAAAAGGAAGCCCCTAAAAAAATCGTTATTATTTTTAGAATTTTCAAAGAATGTCAATGAAATTCAGAAAAATTATAGCTAAGTAGCAAGCAATGTAAAAAAATTAAAGTTTTTACAATTTACTATCCGCCTTTAGCTTCTATACGCATGCGCGAAGTCGCTTGCGCCATTTACGCACCGCCGAGTCAATAATTCGCTGGTCAGATCGTTCTAAGTTTGCATGATTCGCTTACGAAGATCTTCAATATCACGGACCTTTGTTTTGTACACCATTTCCTTCATGAATCCCCATATTTTATAATCGACAGGATTAAAATCTGGGCTGTTAGGGGGCCATAGAGTAGGAATTATGAAGTCAGGAGTTTCTTGCGTCAGAAGTGCAATCGTTTCTCGAGCTCTGTGCTTTGGAGCACCATATCTTGCTGGAGAATGTAAAATTCATTGAGTTTTCGAATTTCAGGTAGAAGGCCTTCCATGAAGAAAACATCCCTGCAGTATTGGTCGTTGGTTTCTTACCCCAGTTCAACAAAGTGAATTGACGTGTTCCTCAGAGAAGAAACACCGACTGGCTCCATCAGGAATTCGCTAAACTTCGTATGTGTGCGTAAAAGGCAGTCGACTGCAGCAATTTCACTCTTTCAAGTTCCAACAGCTACATAAAGACTATCATTTTGAGTATTGTTAGGAGAAGCTGGAAATGGTGTACAAAACAAAGGTCCGTGATGTTGAAGATCTAGCAATAAGGCAGCTTGGAACGATCTTGACCAGCGAATTATTGACTCGGCGGCGCGTGAATGTCGCAAGCGACTTCGCGCATGCGTAGAAGCTAAAGGCGGACAGTTTGAGGACAAACTGTAAATTTGTTTACATTGCCTGCTATTTAGCTATAACTTTGCTGAATTTCATTGACATTGCTTGAATATTGTTAAAATTATAACGATTTTTCTAGGGGCTTCCTTTTTTATGCCTCACGGTGTACATTGTATTTATTATAGTGAAATTCAATGTGAAATGGTTCTGCTACATGCCTTTTTTTGTTCCACTAATTTTAATTTGAAACTTCACAATCACGATCTTACGTTGTCAATTCACGAATAAATTAGGCCTAGCTTATATAATCTGCATGGTGACGCAGAGAAATAGCTCTTTGCAGAAAAAAACCGTTTCGACATTTCAATATAGGCAATTCCCCGCCAGAATTATTTCCATGCCAGAATTATTTCCATGCCAGACTTTTTCCTGCCAGAACTTTTACGCTGCCAGAACTTTTGCCATGCCAGAATTTTTGCCTTCCAGAACTTTTGTCTGCCAGAATTTTGCCCTATTAGAACGTTTGCCCTGTCTGAATTGTTCTCTGTCAGAACTTTTCCCTGCAAGAAGTTTTCCCTGTCAGAACTTTTGCCCTGCCAGAATTTTTCCTCTGACAGAATGTTTCTCTGCTAGAACTATTGCCCTGCCAGAATTATTGCTTTCCATAATGAATATTTTCATTCCAGAGAGTGGACGGGCGTGAACAATAATAAACAAGATTCCCGAACAAATTCTGGCAGGGCTAAATTTCTGGCAGGGCAACAGGTAGGGCAACAGGTAGGGCAAAGGCTTTTTTGGTAGGGCATTTGCCCTGCCATGCCCTGGCGTAGCGCCGCCACTGGACGTCACAAGAAGTCTCAAAGACTGAAGGTAGCCTATAGACTTATCAATTCGCTTTCGCTTGTGTGGAATTTTTTTGGAACATTTCCCCATTAACCCCTCAAG
Organism: Lumbricus rubellus; assembly: GCA_945859605.1. Lineage (NCBI taxonomy): Eukaryota > Metazoa > Annelida > Clitellata > Crassiclitellata > Lumbricidae > Lumbricus > Lumbricus rubellus. The sequence goes on along the minus strand of OX243818.1, from coordinate 37,452,838 downwards.
AGATAACGAGTAAAAACTGACGTAGGCCTAATAACTAACCTGAGGTCCAGCTGGACTTTGTAATTTTTTATATCGAATATGACATTGTAACTGTGAAAACATGCAACATGCCAATATTGATGATGAAAATCAATTCCCCACTATTTTGGTATACCTAAATTGCTTATAAAATTATGGGCTACTAATATGTGCACCTGTTATAGCGTCGCTTCAAGATTACTACTCAGAAGCGTTCCCGACTACAGCGCGGACACGTAATCGGAGTTTCGCGCCAAAGCGATATAAGCAATTGCGAGGGAAGAATTTTCCCAAGGTCTCTAGCCAAAGGCGGCTTGAGGTGGAATGTATGACATACTACAAAATACGCAAATGTCTGCAAGTAAATAACTCCTTGAGCACGGAAATTAAAGTTTATGTCAGTCTACTTTAATGTTGTATATCCATTATTATAATTATCGTAGTGAACATTAAATTTTAGCTTCCTCTGAAATAAGCTACTGTTGTAAATTGAACGATCTAATCATATTTTTGGTGCAATGTTCTAGCTCTTCTTTTATCTGCACATAAACATAAAGTCTGTGCACATAACAGTACTCTCGGAACATTGTGCTCACTGCACACGTTTCGGTCACACGCTGCACACACTTGCCTGACTTTCTCTGTCTTTGTTTCTTGAACACATTGGTCAAAACGTTAGATGTCGGTGGGCCTACATTAGTAAAAGTGCAAGTAGAATACGTACACGTAGGCCTAGTCCAAGCCTATAGTGTCACACCATAGAATATTTATCAGATGAAAATAATTAGCCTACCAATTAAAGCTGTCTGCTGAAGCCTGAAAACTGAAACTGAAAAAATGCTAGGCCTATCGATCATGGTAGGATATTTTACGTTTTTGGTATTGAAATATGAAAAAATCTTAAGAAAATCCCATACGTAATTTTTGGGGTCCGCATGGGCCCCAGAGGAAAAAATCATAAACGAATTTGTCCAGCATTTATCAATTTTTTTTAATGAAAATCAGCTTAGCATCAAAAATAAAAATTAGGCCTAAAAAACATATTAAGGATGCTGCCACTTCACAAAATATGAAACAATAATTTAATAAATTTATATGATAAACATGCTTGGGTAGGCCTACAAGGAAATAGCCTATTGGGTTGGTGATTGAACGATTGATTGATTGATTTATTGATTGATTTAACGATTTTGTGGGTCAATTCGGCACACTGCCATTATCCTTACCCTGATCTATTATTGGAGTTCAGCTGCGTCTGAAACTATACAGAGTGTTAACCCTCATGCGACCAACATAATTATTTTACACCTTAATATGTATTTGACATTTTCACCGTAAGATATTTTGACACTGAAATCCTATTATTAGTCTAGTGTAGGCCTAATTAATACTAATAAGGTTCAAATTAACCTACACGATACAGTGAGATTAATTAATTATTCAATTACTTGGGCATTTATTTTAACATGCTGATCCAAATAGCTCTGATCGAAGTCGCTACCATAATAATAATGATATTAGAAATGTCAGAAACTGATCACGTGGGCCGTGTAGATCCTAGCTATAGACCCTATAAGGCCTACTGCGATTCAGAGATAAGATGGGCTCAATGAATTCACCAAAGTGATAGGCAGGATACAGAGTCCATCAAAGCACTTTGAGCCCAATCATTAAGTTGCGTTCAAAGGTAGGCCTACTACATAGTTTCAAACATCCGAGCTGAATTTTCAATGGTTTTGGGGAGAAAATGCGTGACGTCACAAGAAGTGTCAGAGGCTGAAGGTAATCATCATACTCTCTCGAACATATGCAATCGTTCATACAAACCGTATCCAGATAAAGAATTAGGCCTTTGTGAGTAGCCTACACACTACACAGCTCCATCGAAAATGCTCAAAATACATTTGCGTCAGGCTTATCGAAAATAGTCATACTTCAGTATTGTTGCAAGGTTCCAAAAACGGACATAGGCGTCTATAGGCCAAGACTGTAAAATTATGACTATTACAATGGCTAAGCTTACATAATTTGCGAAAATGCATGCTATAGGCTAAAAGTTTCAGACTTCTTGGACGATTTCTCCATGACGATTTTCTTAGCACATTGACAGTGGTGGTTTGCCATTGCCTTCCCCTGGTTTTGCCTGCCGTGCCCGTTCGTTCACTTTTCCCATTACAGGAAAGTCACTAACGGTCTGCAGTCTGCACCACTTGAAGGTGGGCACGGAGGACTTTGATTCAACAGCCCAGGTCGGTTCCGAGTCTACGATCAAAAGATGCGTCAGTCAGGTCTCTTCCCTGTTTTACTATAGCAAGCTAAAGCGGTTGAAGAACCTTAGCAGACTGACTTCTTGGAACAGCACATAAATTAAGTTTATAGAGTCTACATTGTTCGGCGGTGGAACCCATTTCGTTCTGTGTCCAATCTGGCGCAATGATTGGCAACTTATTTGGTCTTTACCTTCATACCGTATATCGAATTTACAGTCTATTATGTAAATGCTTATTATCTTACTTATAACTGCTTGAATTAATTAAGGTATCTAACTGAGCCTGACCTAACTAATGAACAAAACGAAACGTTGATTAATAATTGGTTTATTGATTTATTGGATTGAATCGTTGATCGTTCAATTGCTTGCTTGTTTGCTTGATTGATTGATTGACTGGCTGATTTATTGACTGGGTCCATTCTGATCACTGGTCAACAAGCCATGCCCATGACTAAAGACCTTGATCATTTCTTGGAGCTAAGCAGCGTCTGAAATCATGAGAAATGTTGAGATTGTTTTAGAAATTTCGAGAAATTTTCAGACGCTGCTTCACTTCAAGAAATGATCAGTGTCAGGATCATGGTTTATTGACCAGTGATCTATCAAGTGCGTGTGTTTAATATGCATCTGATAAATGACATCGCAAAGTGTTAGCCTTATTATAATAGGCGTAACCTGGCCTATGCTCTTTGCTCGAAGTCGTGATCTATTTCTGCCGCACTTAAAAGGCTATGTCTTTGTTTGTATGTTCACCTGTTAAAGCGCACATTCAATCTCACTACCCATTGCAGAGGCGCTCATGTCGACCACGAATGACCTCATACATAGGATAACATAGCTTAATTATGCGATAGCAGGGTAGGGCTAAAATGGGTTCCTGTTGGGGTAGGCCTATGGAGTTTAGAATAATGGTGACAATCTGAAACGAAGAGCGTATACGTGAGGTTCCCTTCTCGTTATACCCTCCCAAAATTCCAATTTAACCTTCCATTCGGCAGATGACGCTGGTACACTGAGCAGTAAGACGTTGTAGATGCCTTGTTCGGCTGCTGACAGTTAAATTTGCCTCCTGTAAGAACTTGTTAAAATCCGTTCTTATCTATATAAATAAAAATGTAACCGCGTTTGTGTCGGCTTTAAGGATCTACGAACTTTCTTCACCGATTGCTTTCAAAACTTTACAAAAACGTTCTGTTCCAATACGGCCGGGTTTGCAGAATGCTTTTTGGGGAAAAGCGCAATCTTAAAAAAAAGCAACTTTGCAAATTGTACCGTTGGTACTTGTGGGTTTTACGACCCTCAAGGAGTAACGTTGCAGCGTTGTTATGTTGAATAAATCCAACTTCTAGTTTGCCGAGACTCCTTTTTATTCATCCAGCTTCTGTTTATGCAACAATTTGTTCCATAAATCCCACTTCTATTTCGCAAGTGAATATTTTTCATCAATCTAACTTCTATTTCATTGATAATTATTGTTTATCATTCCAGCTTCAATTTCAGCATAATGACTGCACTAACCCTAACACTAACCCTAACCGACTCTCACGGCGCCTAACCTGAGCCATAACCGACCCTCACGTGAGAAATCCCGCTTCTGTTTCGTCGGAAAATATTTTTCATCGAATATTTAAGTTTTGGGGGTCGTAAAACCCACAAGTACCGTACCGTTTTCAACACATACGCCCGTCGATAAGCCTTGTCTTCCAATTCGGGCGCGTTTCAAATGGTGGTTCAAATGTGTGTTCCGTTTATGTAGCGCATTTCAACCCATTCCATTGTGGCCTTTTTGCTGAAGTGTTTTCGCTATCCGCGTCGCTATCGGAAAGGGACGGTATGAGGGAGGAAAGGATGAGAGGGAGCGGGACGAAGAGGGAGGGGAGAGATGGAGGATGCAGGGAGGGGAGGGGGAGGTGGAGAGGGTGAGGGAGAAGGAGTGGATGGCAGAAGGAATGGGAGGGGAAGGCACGGGGATGGGAGAGGAGAGGAGGAAAGAAGAGAAGAGGGAGGGGAATGGGAGGGGAGGGGAGGGAAGGAGAAGGTGAATGGAGGTAGGGAGAGATGGTTGGATGCTCTTTTCAGTCACAGCAACGCGTGGCCGGGTCCGCTAGTTACGAATAAAAATATAGCCATACTGTGTTGTGGCAATTTGAAACTGAGAACGAATATTTCTATTAATATTATCAGTCACAATTTATTTACCAAAGGGGTCTTACTGTAACAGTCAATTAGGCTTATCTACACTGTGAGCCATAAAAAACCGGGCCACTTTATGTTTAGTTATATCTCTGTAATTTCTTTATCGATTTTTACACTTTTTGCATTATTTTAAACAGGAATCAATACTTATAAAGAGCAGAAATAAACATTATCGATTTCATCCTACGTATATGTTAAACTTGTCTTGCGAAACTGAATACACTAAAAAAACACGTGAGAATCGATTAATGCTGCATTTTTACTACTTAAATGCAAGCAATTCTTTAGTGCCTTTTGTTTAAAGTTTGTGTTCAAAATTACTTCCTTTTCAACGTAGGCCTACACATTTTGCCAAGCGACGTCGCCACTGATCAATATTGCAGTGTCAATAAGAATGATGTTGTTCCAGATCGTTCCAGACGGATACGAGACACTGCCGAAGTTCATCAGTGTTCTGAATGCGCTTTTGGTACACGCGCTGTTCCATAATGGACCAGATGGAATAATCGACTGGATTTAGGTCAGGCGAATTGGGTGGCCATATCTCTGGCCCTGTGAAGTATGGTGCATTGCGAGACAGATACTCAATTTGGCTCTTAACCAATTCATTGACAGCGGCGGTATTATCTTCAGTTCGCGACGATTTTGGCCGACCACTTCCCACAGCGCGTTCAACTGAACCGGTAGTTCCTAACTTTCGCAGAAAGTCATCTAATGTTTTTCTTTTCCAATTCTTGTTCGGAAACTCCCTAATTAATCGTCTAGAAGAAAAAAATTTGCATTCCCGCAGATTTTTAATTAAAATTTTAGCATCAGAGCTCAACATTTTACAATTTTAACTCACATTTTCAACCATCAACTTTATTTACATTATGCTGCGAAACGGATATGACGTCATCGCATAAGTAAATAAGTAAATCGTAGAGATTTAATTTTTCTTTCAAACGACACAAAAACTATAAAAATTGTTAAAATACCGACTGAGATATAGCTAAAAATAAAGTGGCCCGGTTTTTTATGGCTCACAGTGTATATGTGGAAGCACAGAGTTCTTCTCATTGAGTGAAGAAAAGCCTGCAGAGACAGAGAGCGACAATGAGAAACAGATAGAGACAGAGACGCGGAGATAAAGAGACAGAGAAAGATAAAGTGATATTTACAAGCTTACCGTACTCGGTGCCTGTGAATATTCTACAATGAATCTTAAAAGATTTCGGAAATATAGCCTATAAATTACGTTTTTCTTTTTCCAAACAGAATTAGTTCGCCATGTGGTCAACGACAACGGTAAGGTTCTGAAAGACACTGTCCTATCTAACTAATTCATCATGCTCGAAATATTTTGAGGGGCGCCGTGGTGTAGTGGGTATGTTCTTTGCCTTGCATCCGGGGGGCTGTAGGTTCGAATCCACCTCAAGTCGCTGCGTATGGACCTTGGGCAAGTACTTCACTCGCAATTAAGAAGCGCTTTATAAATGGTCAGATATGATAAGACAAGATAAGATAAGAATTGCTCAGCGCTTCGGAGTGAAATTCCGTTGCAGTTTCCGCGCTGTAGTTGGGAGCACCTTTGGGGAGAGAGTTGAAGGGGCGCTAAAACAAGTGTACCCGATACATACATGTACAAACAATCTCTCGTATCTCTCGTATTGTGATTTAGTTTGGGCATCCACATTATAAATCCAGACTCAATAAATTAGTACTTCTCCAAAAACGTGCAATAGCCTACGTATCATAGCTGGAGTTAAAGCCTTTTACTCACTCAACTCCTTTGTTCCAATCATTTAACTTATTAAAGTTTCACCAAATGATGACTTTTCAGATAGGGGTATGTAGGCCTATGTATTTATATGAACATTCATATAGCGCCTTACAATAACCTCACAAAGGCGCTTAACGTGGCTACCGGACAGTTCTAAACAAGTGCGTCTTAATTGTCTTTGAGAATGTTTCATGAGATACATGCAGTGCAGTATCGCGAATTGTTAATGGAAGACTGTTCCAGTATGAAGGTCCAATGCATGAGAAGGCGCGGTTGGCCCGCATCACTGTACGGGAGCGTGGGACTATCAAGTCCCCACGAGTCGCAGAGCGCAGAGACCGACGACCTGGTTGGTTGGAGACGGGGATACAGAGCTCCCTAATATACTCCGGAGCCCGGCCAACCATTGACACTCGTCCCATGACGATGATCTTGAATGTAATTCTGTCCACGACTGGGAGCCAGTGTAGGGTGTTACGCATATATGTCTATATATGCGAGAATTTGGGCAGATCAGCGACGATTCGGGCAGCGCAGTTTAGGACAGACTGAAGCTGGCGTATCCGGAACTTTGGGAGACACGCAAGGACAGCAATGCAGAAATCCAGTCGGTTCAGCACAAACGAGTGGACAAGAGTGGCAGCGGCTTCGTGTGATAGATTACGCCGGATGACTCTGATCCGGCGCAGTTGGTAGAAGCAAGACCTGCAGAGTGAACCATGGATAGGTCTTCATCCAGAAGCACTCCCAAGTCCCGAACAACACGTTTGGTCTTCCAGTTTGGAAATGCAGGCTCTATCGCCTGAGCATCAATCCTTGAACGTGCATGTCCCGTGCCCAGCCATATAAACTCCGTTTTGTCTGGGTTCAGCCTCAACCGGTTGGAGGACATCCAGGCCTGTACTTCTTTAACGATTTCCTGCATTTTTGACACACAGGCCAGTGCATCAGACGGGTGGCATGTCAAGTACAGTTGAGCGTCGTCGGCATATTGGTGAACCCGGGCTCCAAGAGCAGAGATGAGGGGTCTTTATGTATCGTTCACCCATGATCTTCTACCACTTAACTTTACAGGGTACTTCCAACAAGGTTCTGATATACACTATTACTCTACTAGAAACTCCTCTCACTATCGTGCCATATCTGCACGATTAAACTCAGGAAGATTCCATATTAAATACACTGGACCAGGTCTATGGAACTCGATTCATAATCTTGTTCAGCAGACATCAAGTTTACTAAGGGCTAAGACACTGCTACGTGACTATTTGATTAATGACTGTGAAGATGTTTAACCTTGCAAGCACTGTTTTTTTTGTATGTGTGTTTTTTAGTTAAGTTTACTACTTTATTTTTCATTTCATTCTGTTTTTTAGCCTACTGTTCAATTCAAGATATCAACCGCTTAGCCATCAGTTAAAATTGTACATGTAAATAGGTGTGCCTGTTAGCGGGATATTCATCCCTTAGGGCCTCCCTTGTTACCATCCGATTATGTGAAGCATCTTGTGTTATGACTATTGTTTATGGTTGATGGTTACAATAAATTAAATTAATGAATTATTATAAGCGGCCTCGCTCTGGTGTTAAAAAGGCGGCAAGTGGTTAATGCCGTTCTGTTTAGCTCCAAAGCGGAGGGCTCTGCTTATCTAATAAAATTATAGGCTCATAATGATTGCATTTAAACATTAGTCTACCTTCATTGAAAACAATCGACAGAAATAGGATATATTGTCATTTATATGAGACCCTCATAATTATAGAAATATAAATGACTTTTAGTTTGGGGAATTACCATGAATTCATCTTTAGTAAATCTGAGAGTGTGTACCCGTTTGTCTTTGTTTTTGTTCCTTGAGGTGTGTGCCCTCTTTAGTCAATTTGTTTAGCTTATAATATCTAAATTAATTGTCATAATTAAGAATTTTCTGTTCAATTGTTTTTCTAAAAGGTGGCCGTGTTACATCTTTAAACCTAATGCACCTAGGGGGCCCTGGCTAGCGGGACCTTCGGCCCCTTTTGGGTCTCCTGTGTAAACTGATAGGCTATAACTTCGAAATCACGATGTAATTAGGACCTGTTCAATGTTGGTTTACCGAATAAAAATGTTTTGTTATGTTATGTTATGTCTAAAGTACTTATAAAATGTAGAACTAAAGTACCGTAGACCAATACTCCTTATTTTTTAGCTGGATAATCTGCCCTTGGAGCTGTTGGATATTGTCCTAGGAAATTCGCTCATGCACTGGATACGGATCTCTTCTCTCGACAAGAAAAACGAAGATGTCGTTAAGGCTTTGGCGTCAGTCGACTTCTGTTGGTTTCAACGAACGACAGGACGAAGATTTAAGCAACGAATTTGTCAGAGGTTAAAAGGTTGATTAGTCTACATTGTACAATTATCTACAGCCATAATCCCTATAAGTCTACTAAGCTTAGTCACAGTATAAAATAACAAACAGTAAGTCGACTCCCGGTTCCTGCTGCAGTCAAAATGTGTAACTGATATTAGAGAATTCGCCATTTAAAAAAAGCCGTTTGCTAGACGGTTTCTACATGCTTGCCATGACGTCACAATGCACGTTGCCTAGCAACGTTGTAAGGACTGCATAATCTTGCGTCAAAAGTTACGTGTGAAGGCTTTTTCAAAATGGCGCTGACCGTAAAACTAGTTAACAGGCAGCGATTCTATAGTCGACGTACTGTTTGTTATTTATACTGTGGCTTAGTTCCGATAAAAATAACGCTAGGCCTATCGATTAATCTCCAATATGTAATTTCTTTTGATCGATTAAATTTAATCAATAGGCTATGGTAGGCTCATTTTATCACGAAAAACGTGCACGTTACTTCTATAAAAACACTGGCCCTAAATCATTCTACAATGTACCTGCTAGATCATCAAAAATGTTGAACCGCAATTAGCAATCTGTTTATTTCAACGAAAGCAGTTAATTTTGTTGTCATCTTTGACTATTCCATTGACCCTTTAATGCCGGAGGGTAGAGGATTTCCCATACCATTTAACATAACAATTTTTATTCGACAACCAACACATTCATTACAGATAGTGTAATTATACATCAGATATGTAATATGTCGGCTCGCCTAGGAGACCCAAAAGGGGCCAAAGGTCCCGCTAGCCAGGGCCACCTGAGAGAATTGAAGTAGAAATATCCAGCACAGCCGAATGGAAAATAAAGCAGCTTATGAACAAAGATTCTTAACTAGCATACTAGGCCTATATAAAAAAACAAAAGGTGAGTTAGAAGAGTGGAATAAAGTTAGTGCAGTCATATACACGAAAACAAGCGCACACTCCCGTATGAAGGTGAATTAACAGTATTTCCCCCAGATTGTTAGAGGTCTACATTCCTTGTTGGATGTAGGCAGAAAGCTCACGTTTAAATAGACGAAGAGACGGCATGGAGCGAATATCAAGAGGAATACTATTCAATGTTCTTGGTCCAATGCATTTCATAGATGTAAGCCTTGTATCAGCCCGGGCAAAGGGATTATAAAAGAGTTAGCATTTCTCAAGCAACGCCCTTGAATATCAGTAGGCCTACTGAAACTGAAGTAATCTTTATAGGTAGCTGGTATTTGATTATGGGTATATCGATACATAAATATTCCAATTTGTAATTGCCTTATTTGATCTGGTTGCAGTATTTTTAGACCTAAAAATTCTGCTTTCGTGTGGGCTCCATAAGGAATTTTTGCAACAAATCGTATTGCCCTTTTTTGGAGGACAAGAATTTTTGAGAGGTTTGCCTGATACGCAGAAGCCCAAACAATGTTACAGTAAGATATGCATGGATGTATGAGTGTATAATAGAGTGAGGTTCTGATCTGTGGTGGGAGAATTCTGGATATGCGTGATAAATTCCTAGGCTTTTTGCTATTTTTGTTGCGATATTCGAGATGTGTTCCTTCCAGGACAGGTGTTGGTCTACGTAAACTCCAAAAAATTTCGATGGTTGCACTTGAGTGATAGGTGTACCGAAAATACATAAATTAGGGTATGACGTTGGGAGTGTTTTTTTTATGTGACCTAAAGATGATGTAATTGGTTTTATCGAGATTGAGGGTTAACTTATTAGAGCGAAACCATTCTGCTACATTTTCTAGGTCAGAGTTAGTGTGATTAATTAACGCTTCAAGTGAGGAATGAGAGTTAAAATATCAGTGTCGTCTGCAAGCAATAGAAAAAATAGATCAGGAGCTACACTAGGCAGTTCGTTCATGTAGGCCTATAAAATAAACAGCAGTGGGCCAAGGATAGAGCCTTGTGGAACTCCGTAATTAATTTCTTTTAGAGGTGATTTACTACCATTGCAGCTAACTAGCTGCATTCTGTTTTCTAGATAACTTTAAAACCATTTTAGCAAACCATTTTACTACCATCTCGGCCTTAAAGGGTTAAACAAGGTCACAGGATGTGTTCAGTAAACAAACTTTGAGACGCAGAAATGCAAAATGACAGTCAGAGAATGAAAAAGCGACATAATCGTTTAATTTTCAAATCAAATGTTTCACTTTATCAATGTTCGCTAAACTGTTTATAACTGCGCAGAAAGGTCAATCGACGTCAAGAAATAACTCTGAACTAGTAAGCTTTCTGAACAAACCGAAGTTTACTGATATAAATTTATGACGATTAAAATAATGATAACCTACTCTATACACTGTAAAAGTTTACGGGCACTATTACGGTAACATCTTGTAGCTGGTGAATGGCAACGCCATTCATTGATCGGTTACGGGATAGGACATTCAAAGGCGATTATCTACAGCTTCTAGACCGTAGCCTCCATC